>CAXARX010000052.1:0-21256 GCA_963971425.1 Bryoerythrophyllum caledonicum | reverse complement strand
GTAAAAGATTGCAATTCCAATTTCAATAGGAAGAATGGCTTCTTGACCATAGACAAATTGAAAAGGAATGTGTTTAGTAGTTACTTTATAGGCAGTCATATATGCCCATAAGGCATCAAAAACTCGCTCATCCCAATCGGTGCTAGAACTTTGAACTGTTTTTGTGATAATTTTACGTAAAATTCCATTAGTTTTTCGGTTTGACCATTAGCTCTGGGATGATAAGGGGTGGATTTCCTATATTTTATTAGATATTTGTCTATAAGGTTTTGAATGGTAGAATTGATAAAAAGTGTACCACTGTCACTGACTAATTCTTTAGGACAACCAAACCTAGTAATTATATTTTCATATAAAAATTTAGCTATAGTGTTAGCATCATCTGTTCGTGTGGCTTGAGCCTCTACCCATTTAGTCACATACTCAGTGGCTACTAAAATATATCGTTTTCGACCATTTCTACTAGGAGGTTTAATAGGACCAACAAGTCAATTCCCATTTTTCAAAAGGGATTTGTGCCAAAATTGGAGTTAATGGCATAGTTGATGTCATAGTTGGTTTAGCCACACGTTGACAAGGGTCACAACGCTTAATATAGGTAGACGTATCTTTAAATAACATAGGCCACCAATATCCGGAATGTAATACTTTCTCTGCTGTTATAAAGCGAGCAAAATGACCCCCACAACTGTCTGCATGGCATCCATGTAAAATAGTTGGGATTTCACTCGGGTGAATACATCGACGCAATACACTATCGTGACCCAATTTAAAGAGGACATTATCAATTAAGGTATAAAGTCTAACTTTATAGATTAACCGATGTTTTTGTTGTTCATTAAAGTCAATAGGAAATTCCTTGAGTTGATAAATAAGTCATAATTTCTGCAAAATAAGGAGAGATAATATCTAATTTAAAAAGTTGATGATCAAAGAACTATCATCTATAGGATCATTGCCCACTTTCTCATGTAATCTAGACAAATGATGAGCATTGACATAGCTTTTACCAGAGCGAACATTGATAGTAAAATTAAACTCTTGAAGTAAAAGTACCCATCGAGCAATTCGACTACTCAATTGGGGTTTATTAATCATATATTTTAAAGCATCAAGATCCAGGTGGAATGTGAATTTATATCCTAAAAGGTAGTGTCTAAATTTTTGAACCGAGAAGATCATTCCCAATGCTTCTCGTTCAGTGACAGAGTAATTTCTTTCAGTACTAGTAAGTTGTCTATTGGCGTAATAAATAGGGTGATCATGTTTTATGTCATCCTTTTGACTCAACATGCTCCCTATAGCAACATTTGAAGCATCGACATAGACCTCAAAGTCTTTGTCCCAATTAGGAGAAATAAGACTTGGAGTAGAAATAAGTTTTCGTTTTAAATCTAGAAAGCCTTAGTACATTGGTCAGTCCAGACTGGTAGACCTTGACTTTTCTTAAGTAATTGGGTTAAGGGAATGGCAATGTTAGCATAGTGATAGATAAATCTTCTATAATATCCTACATGGCCTAAAAATCCTTTGACTTCAGTTACGGTGTTTGGAGTTGGAAGATTATCAATAATAGCAACTTTATAAGGATCAGTGGCTATCCCTTGGGTTGAAACTATATGACCTAAGAGGCGACCAAAAAGGTACTACAAATTGAGATTTAGCAGCATTAATAGATATGCCAAAACAATGAACATTGTTTGAAGCACTTGCTTAAACAAACAGCATGTTCATCGTTAGAGCTAAACACACAAAAATCATCTAAAAAAATTTCAATAAACTTCCTTAGATACTTCTGAAAGGCCACCGTCATTAATCTTTAGAAAGTAGCTGGGGCATTGCAAAGTCCAAAGGGCATGACTTTGTAGGCAAATGTTCCCTAATCAGTCGTGAACGTTGTCAGTAATTGCTATGCAGGAGCAATTTGAACTTAATTATACCCAGAAAAATCCATCCATAAAAGAATAGCACTCATAGTGTGCCACCAAATCTAATAGAGTGTCAGTGAATGGTAAAGGAAAATAATCTTTATGGGTAACACTATATAGTTTACGAAAGTCTTGACAAATGCGTATTTTGCCATTCTTTTTAGGAATTATAACTATAGGTGAAACCCGCTCACTATAGGGAACAGAATAAATAAATCCACATTCTAAGAGTTTATCTATTTCCTCTTTTACCAGTAGTGAATACTTAGGGTTCATTCTATATTGACGTTGTCTCACTGGTTTTGCATTATCTTCTAAAATAATTTTAGGTTCACAAGCTTCAGGTGGTACACCTTTCAAGTCTTTGTAAGTCCAAGCAAGAGCACTTTTATGTTTTTTCAAGAATAATTCCCATATTTCCCTTTTGTAGTTTAGGTAATTTGGAATAAATTCTTATATCCTCAGGATGTTCAATGGTACCTAGATTCATGTCATAACATGTATCCTTTAAAGTACCTATTTTAATAGGAGTGGTCTCTGAATCTAAAAACCATATCCTCTATTTCTTTAGAGTCTGATTCTATCAAAGGTTCTTGTTCGGAATTTTCTTCCTAACTTATAGTAAAGACATCTGAGTTTTGCCATGCAAGAATTGCATCGTCAGAATCGTCACAATTTGTCATGGGTGTGAAATATGCACCCATACCCTCACATCTATAAGTATGGGAATTTTGAGACACTAAATTAGAATTGGCTTCTGGTGTACTCTCATGACTAGTGTCATACGAACTTGCCGAAGTTACTTCCGATGCTTCATCTTGCGTTTTTCCATGATAACTAATAGGATACATAGGTAAGGTAATCTTTTGGTTTCCCTTCTTAATTTGTAAAGTTCCTCGACCCCAATCATCTTTCACTTTGGCAGAGTAAAGCCAAGGTCTTCCTAGTAATATTGGGTAGGAAGGAGTAGAAACTGAAAGTTTAAAAACCACATAATTAATTTTAAACTCTAAGCCCCCATAATAGTAGGAATTTGGGTAAGCATTCCTAAGGGTTTGACTCGACTTTGGTCAGCCATGCGTAGAATAATTGAAGTTGGGGTTAATTTGGTGAATCCAAGTTCGTCCATGACATCCTTGTCCATAAGATTAACACTAGATCCCCTGTCTATTTGGGCACTTGAAATTAATGAACCATCTATGACAATTTCAACCGTTGGAGCCCTAGGGTCAAATGAAATGTCATGCACTTCAAATTCTTGAATTCGCTTCCGAACCATTGCATGACTTAACTCATTCCGGCACTTAGGTGCTAAAGCTAACAATTGACGTAAATTTATTTGAGGATAAATTTGGTCTAGATTGGCTAGGATATCCTAGGGCTTCATACCTACGGCTAGTCTCATAGATCTTTTCTTTATGGGAGTAAATTTTGAAGATTTACAACGTGGTAATTTAGGCACCGGTTAATCGAGTTTAGAAGTAGGATTTGATGGAGGTTTTAACATAGATGTTGAATTTTGTTTAAAACCGGTTTCATTTAGTAAAGTATTTGGAATTTGAATAACCGAAGGATGTATAGGAGATGGAGGAGCATGTTCTCATGAGTTACTACTCTCGTCTATATTATCCTCCTATAATTGGTTTGCTTTTTGAGTTACAATCTTTTTAGTTTTAGCTGCATGCCTAGTCTCTACAAGATAGACTGATTTTTTGTCACCCTTATTATTATTAATTATATTATGAGTTACATGATTGACTTCTCTCTCTTTAGGTTCTTCAGTAAAAGTGACTTGTTTTCCTTGGGTCCAATCTCTCTTAGAGGGTGGAAACTTGGGTAAGTCTTCTCGACAATTATTAGCAATATGCCCAGGTTTCCTACATCTACCGCACAAAGGGTTCTTTTCTAGGATTGAGGCACTCATTGGCATAATGGCCTAATTCCCCACACCTAAAACACACAATGTGTTTTCCTTTTTGAAGAGCACGATATTGATGTGTTCTAGGGTTATAAAGAGGTCCACTCCAAATGAGTGGTGCATTATAATCATCGTTCCATCGAGGACGACTATCATTGAGTTCGTAAGGTGGATCAACTCAAGGTCTAGAAAATCGTCTCTTGTTAGGATGTATAGGGCCTTTTTTTATCCATGGTCTAGTATTAGGTGAAACTTCTACTCGATTCACATATTAACACCGTATTCATTATAATGAGAGTTTTCCTTGAAATTGAGAGGAAGTTGCAGTCAATTAAATTCAAGAATGATGATGAAATTATCTCATTCCATATTAGATCATGCTTGAAATTGACGCAAAAGGGAATTAAGACTTGAAGGACGCAAATATGAAATGAAAAGATATGGATCGCTTTGAAATGAATGAACAAAGAATATATTTAATTCCTTTAGTGAAACATTTTTCTCTAGGATTGACATAGATTAATTGAAATTCCATCGACTACTTCAATAGTAGTTACATTTGATCTCAATTAATGTACCAATGACTCTGGATATGGTAGCAATATATTTTGGTAGTCATGTTCAACTAATCATAGTTGAGAAGTATAATCTATTTATAGATGTCCAACCTTAAAGGTAAAAAAATTGCAATTATGTAGTAGAACAATAATTGAGTTACAACATGAAATACAAAGTTATAATCCGGTTAATCCTTTGTACAAAGAATAGGCGGAAGTTTTGTCAATCTTTACTATCATGATGATAATATCCTCTATAATGAATTCAATGGTAAAGGTCCATTAATGACTACTATTATTTCCAGGTAACAGGATATAGTCACATTTGAAGAGTAACGCGTTGTATCTTGATTTTGAAAATTAAAACAAGAAGTGCACGTGGAAGGTGGCACTTGACCAGAACTTTGAGGATGAACATTTATTCATCACATTCAATACAATTGACTACCAACCCGGGTTCAGTCTTCAATTCATAGATTTGCCAATAATGATACCCAATTATAAACTTCTAATTGGAGAACGACTAAAATGGCAATAAGGAAATAGTGATGAATTGATAAATTTATAAGTTCTGCGGTCTTTCATGTCCTCTACGCTTATAAAATGATAAAAAGAAGATGCACATCAAACGGAAAGCCTCATTCCATTTTTTGCAAAACAATTGTTCTCATAATTATAGAGAAAATTCAGAAAAAGCAGTATGAAATTTGATACCAAAAATTGAAACAATGACAATTAGTAAATTCATCAAACCAAAATAGATCAATGATTGTGATGATGACGAAGACACAATAAAAAACTAATAGAAAAGACAGATTTTTTTGGAACCCAGTTTCTCTAGGTACACTAAAATTAATCGAAATGTCACTCATGTGATCTAGTTTTGAGCTTTGCCATGGCTTTGAGCATCTCACGCCCTCGATTGTAATCAAAATGATTTCCTCTATACTCGCGCGAAACTTGGACCCTTTGAATGTTCTCTGAGCGCACATTCCATGAATGGCAGCCACCTAAATAAAAAGGAGCAACAGCAAACTCAGACGGCACTAGACTTGTATAATTAACATCTACTCCTTTAGGAGAAATTGAAGCTACTATTGGAGTAGCCACATGACTATGGCTTCTAGAAGGGCGGACAATGGACGTGATCACTGGAATCAACGAATGAGCATTGGGAGACTCAAACTTTTCCGGACCCATTTGAATCACCGCAACCTGCAAAAATGAGAGAAACCATTCAAAACCAAATAAATGAAGAACGTCAAAAAATGGGTAAGGGAGTTCGTTTAAAGCGAGAAATAATACCTCTTGAATTGAAACTGGGCGTATCTCATCTTTGTACAACCTTCGCTTAGGCTCTCGGTCCATCGGGGTCTCTGAGCGACGGCTAGAAGACAAAGTTCTAGTTCGAAGAGGAGATGGAGAGCATGCCACTAAAGGACTAGGAATTCTACTTGGAGGACTATCCACAACTCCGTCATCAAGAGTCTTCTTAGAGAAATCCATTGTTGACTGTGTAGTGGCGGCAGAGAACATTAAGTTTCCTCTACTAAACATTTCATATTGCCCGTAGTCGAGTATTGAGTCAGCAAAGGCTGCACATCTTTATAAAGAACTACCATTTGAATGGAAAGTGAAAGGCACATCCTGAAGAATTGAGTCAAGAAAACAAACAAAATTTAATGATTAAGATTGGGATCAGAATGTAGCAGAAGATAGTGTGAATATACAATTTGTAGAATTATACAACTTTGAAAACTAAATAGCATAAAAGCATACATAAAAAGTCGGCAAAGTCATCACATAATGTTTTTAGAGCTGGAAAGGAATGGAATCAAAGTGACATAAGTTTACACAAGTTGTGCTCACAGAATTATTTAGGTCGAATCAACCTAAATGGTATGTACAATAATTTTAGAAGAGCGAGAGATGAAACCCGTTTCCTATACCTGATTTATCAAATAGAAAAGATCTGTATCATACAGAACCATTGATAGCTTCCATGAAAGTGTTGTACTCCCTAGGATCAGAAGCGTTGCATAGCATCAATTGCCCAATATCATTAGTACTCTGGAACGAAGCGAGCCCTTGCTGACGGCTTCTATGAAGACGCCGAAACCAAAGAAGAAGAATGTCAACGAGGAACTTCTTCTTCTCTGATCCGGAATAAATAGACCGGGACTTTGTGAGGACCACATTCTCATGCTTGTTTAGAACGTGCTTAGCTGGACTATCATCCACAATGACTGTATTAGCGACCGTGAACTTACCACTATAGCCATTAAAGAGCCTTTCCAAATTCTTCAGGAACAACTCTTTATTTGTTCCAAGAACTTTGAAAGTCGTGAGGTTCCCTCTAGTGCCTTTGTACTTCAGGGTTGCACAAGAATCTTGACCGAGTATCAGGAGCGGACACTCAAGTTCTTTGAAAATGTACTCTGCGACCAACTCAGTAGTGTACTTTCTCATTGAACTCCAAATGGATATGAAAGCAATTTCTGAGAGCTCTCGAAGGAATTCAACGCAATGAGACTGCAGATACACTGATTTGGGTCCAATACTGAGAAGATTGATGGAGCTCTCAGATTTTGACAATGCAATGGCTTGCTTCATCTTTAATATGGACTTGGAGTCCTCACATACACAGATGAACCCATTCAAATCCAACACAACATTCAGCCATTTGGCTGGAGACATTGGCGACGGTAGAGAAATAACTTCTTTTGAAAGCCTAGGAGGACTTAGATAACGATCAGATTCCTGCTCAAAGATTGGCATTCAAGTGGAAAGCAAGTCATTATCAATAGTATCACAATGCTATAATTCATCAAAGGATGAAAGGGGGAAAAGAAGAGTGAGGGATACTTCAATGAATTTGTGTCCACAAAAATGGGAACTATGATAGAGGTGGATTTACCTGGACATCATGTGGTTGGCTTGGGCGCCCAATGATAGAGGGATCTGATGACATTGGATTTGCGATGGGCAACATCACAGGAATGTCGTCCGGAATTGCATCACTGGCATCCAAGATATGAAAATTCATGGATGCAAATGCAGCATGTATGTGTTATAAAATTTCTTGAAATAACGCATCTGTCAAATTTGCACAAATTTTGAAATAGCCTAGTAGTCTAAAAACTCCTCTTATTCCACTTATCAAATGTAATGGATTTTCTTGAGAATGTGGTGTGTCGATATTGTCAGAATTTCACATCCTCTTCGACCTGCGAGGGGAGATGTAAAATACTTGGACTTGTAAGATAGCTGGAGATACTTCTGATACGCATAATGAATTTGGCATGACGGATTCGTACTTACCAAAGACAATGAGCGAATTAGTAAATAAATCATATGTATCACACAAACTACCACTTGATATAACTAAATGAATATGAATTTTGAAAGTAAATGACTTGAAACCAGTAATATATACAGAATGAAGCCATACATTTTAGGTCGATTCGATCTAAAATGTTCATGACAACTATAGATGATCACCTGGGGCAGATTCAGCGCCAAATGATGAAATATTCTTCGGATCTACTGGAGAGGGTTCTATGTCAAAACGTAAACTGTCATTGTCCGACAATGTGACAGCACTAGGAGACATGGACGGGAGAGCAACAGCTGGTAATGACGGTCGGACACTTGGCGATAATGGTAGCTTAGGCAAAGCAGACACATTAGTGATAGTGGCAGTCGTGACGGTGGGTGGAGCAGCCACAACCGTCGACGGGAGACCAATATCCGTCGGGGGAGAAACATCTGCAACGTTGGTGGGGCGCAATATCTCAACGGCGGAAATCTCCTGAGATGATGAAGCACCTGAGGCTGAAGCACTTCTAGATCCGGATGGCGCTCCTCGTAGTAGAAGCGGAGCCGGTGGACCCATTGACGTCGGTGATAGTGAGGCAAGGACAGGTGGGTGGTCCCTGGTGAGCATCATTAACATTCTCTCCTGAAGTCGTCAGCGCGTCTCCTGGACTCGGTGTGCATTGCTTGGTTCTCCGGTGAAAGTTGTACCTACCTCTTAGCTAGAACAGGAACTTGGGCAGCCAAACTTGACTCGGACTTCACCATTTCCATGAGAACTGACTGATCTCTGGCAACGGGTGCTTTCCTCTTTCTCTTCGATATCCCAGGAGTTGATGGAGTGCCGCGAATGTCACCCGACGAAGCCGACGATCCTTGAGTGTCTATGGGCAATGACACTCGAGGTTGAACCTCAGCTACATCATCATCATCAAGCAAATCATCATAACTATCAGGTTCTCTGATAATGTGAGAGGGTGAGCATACGGGCCAGGACCAGCATGACGCTTCGGCGGAGGGGTATTCGAGTTTGAGCGCATTGACCGCTTTGAACTTGAAGCCACAGGGGTTGTGGACAAATTTCAAACAAACTACTCGCCATCAACCTCGTAGCCTCCATCCAAAAAATCTGACTTGTCGAAAGTCAAGGCAACAGCAGAAATGTCACGCCAGATTGACATCTCCTTAGAAGGCCCGACAACGAATGCGTCGACATTGCTCATCTAATTTCACAGACAGAGAGCAGGTGAGTATATGAAAGATCCAAAGAATGAGTGAAATGATTGTTTAGGTCGAGTCGATCTGAATCAGTGGATGGTTCATAGAGAAGGATTCACATCATCCCAGAATATATATAAAGAAACAATTCTGGTCAATTCGACCTAAACATACATTGAAGTGAGCAGCAGAAGAACATTACTTACCACAGCCGCGCAAGTGAGCTTGGATCCAGCAAACACAGAAAGCAGATGAGAACCGGGAATGCAAAATGATTTCACAGCCCACAAATAAAACTCCATACGAAGCTCCAAGTTGTGCAGCCGATACTCCAATTCGTTGTACTTCCGAAGCTTTGTGTAAATAGGGGTGTCCGGGGCCATGAAAGTTGAAG
Organism: Bryoerythrophyllum caledonicum; assembly: GCA_963971425.1. Lineage (NCBI taxonomy): Eukaryota > Viridiplantae > Streptophyta > Bryopsida > Pottiales > Pottiaceae > Bryoerythrophyllum > Bryoerythrophyllum caledonicum. Next base: position 11,926 of record CAXARX010000052.1, on the reverse strand, counting down.
GTATGGTGAGAGGCATGGCGCTCGTCTTCTTCTGCTAGAAGATCAATAGAACTTTTGCCGGGGCTTTCGAATGATTCGCACCGTAATCACCTAGGCGTTTGTTCGCAGCGGGTACGTACTCCGAAAAGTCTACGTGGTACGTCCGGAGAATGAAGTCGCTGTCGATGAAGTGCACAACGTGCACTTCCTTGGTTTTATCTGCACATATGAAGAGCCACACCGGGATTTCTTCAAATGTGGGCTCAAGTCGCTTCTTCAATGAGTCCATGAAGTCTGTGAAATAGGGGGTGGCAACCGAGGACTCTTCTTTTGATTAGACTCCGGGAAGACAATGGAAGTCAATTACTCCAAGCTTAAAAATTTTCCCCGTAGAGGCCGTCCACTTTTCCTTCGGCCAAGCAGTATGCTGATTAGAGACGATATTGTAGGGCCGGTAGTGTGCGTCTCCAGTAGGTTTCTCGAAGTCTTTTCTCTTTGAGAGGAAGACTCTGAGGAACTGCGTAGGATAGGGAGAAAGCTCTACGACTTTCTTGTTCTTGTTGCATACTTGCTTGGCGGCAGTGAAGTACTCATCTCCGGGCTGTTCAAGGAGAACATTGTTGGACGCGAGATGTTGTAATCTTTCTTGAAGTCTCTCCACTTTTGTGGTGAGACTTCCCCCGCTGTGTTGATGAGGCCAAAACTATGATCCAAGATGTGCAACTCTTTCTTCACCAGCAGCTTCCGCTTTTTTCTTTCAAGCCATTCCTTTGTTGTATAGCAACCAGGGAGTACAAAGGATATCCCTTTAACGGTGACCTTAGCATATGCAAGGTCCCGCTTTGGATCAGGCTTGTTGAGAATGTGTTGCGCCAGCTTTTGAGGTCGCTCTCGGAGAGGTTCCCCAGCCATTTAAAGAATTCCCGTGTAAGGGCAATGTTCTCCGGCTTCCAAGTGGGTCGGTCGTTGAATGGAAGCATTGTATCCGGGTCCATGAGCTCACCATTGCTGGCGCTAGATATGAGTTCACTCTAGAGCTCGAATGTCTCGTCGCTAGAGGTTATAATCTTGATTTCGTAGAGAATATCAAGAGCCTCCTACGCATTCTTGCCCTTCGCCATTTTGTGTGACTTAGCGCCATCTATCATCGAAAACCGGAGCTGAATTGCCTTGAGAGATTTCTGGAGAAAATTTAGTAGAGAAGGTGACATAAATGTTTACGATTAAAAGTCAAAGTGACAATCAGACGAAGCATATTTAGGTCGAATCGACTTGAATGACTGTCGACTTGTTTGTCAAATGAATATTGAGAAATCAATTCTTATTTCAAGGTTATTATCATAGTTGGATATCAGTGATACATGAGTGTCTTTGATGTTGAATAATAGGACGAATGATACATAATTAGGCTCATGTGGAAGTAGTTATAATTCCAATTCAGGTCGACTCGACCTAAACTAAATTGAAGGATGCAAAGATTCCAAAAACACATTGTACCTATCACATCTGAAATAAAATATCAAAGGTCAGAATTAGTTTGACTCAATTATCTAAAATCTGGGCTCACTATGAACATGATTCTATATTGGAGATTGATTTTTTTACTCTGTACTTCTCATAATTTTGGTGCGCAGGCCTGGAACGCCTGATTTGCACGGTCGGACCAACGGCTGTCGCTTCTTTGGGAGGCTTCGGGGAGTCGAGCGTTTTCCAAACTTTCTGGGCTCCTAAGATGTTGGTTGCCCACGATGGTTTGAATACACTGAAGTGGTTTACTCTATTGTAGTAGGCAGAAATAGAGCGCAGAATCTCCTCGTCAGTGGTCGAGACGATGAAGCAGCTCCATGTTTGGAATTCCTTGGCCACTTCGGCATCAACTTTTTTCTCGATCTTGAGGCAACTCGCCGCGACACTATGCTGACCGTTGATGATATAGAATTCACCATTCTTTATCGAATCCCAGTTTTCAGGTTTCTCTGTCCATTTTGTGGACATCACACATAGAGTTTGCCTTGTTTTCCTGTCTGGCAGATGTATGAGGTAGAGTATCATATTCTGAGTCATCTGCTTCTCGACGACTCCGACGTTGAGATGATCAGGAGGAGCCACAAGCTTGTCGATTGAGATGTCTTTTTTCGTGGCCACGCCAAAGATGACGACATCAGTACACGTCAACCAAAAATTCATGTAAGCTTGGGTAGCCAACTTGGAATCTCGTTTTCGATTGGTTTCAAGGCTCTCTGAAACTTCGGTTAGAGCAGATGCTATGCTCATTGTTAGAAGAGTGGATAGGCCAGGCTCATCCGATGCTAGATTCTTCTTGGATGAGGTGGAGAGTGGGCTGCCTCTTGTGACCCGCTTATTGGTCGAAGAGGTAGCATGCTTCTTCTTTGATTGTGCTCGCGTAGAGGGTTGAGAGGCAGTGCCCAAGGATGGCTGACTATCGTTCAGACTTAATATGTCAGCGGATACGGTAGAAGGGCGCATCATTTCTTGCTGCATTTCAAGTTTTACTCTCCAGCGTTCGAAGTCTCTCATTAGCATTCGAAGCTTGCTAACAAGTTTCTTCCGTTGAGCCGGTGTACCATCCTAGTTTTGGAAGAAGTGGGTGTCTATCTTCACCTCCACATCATGAATCATCTTCTCGTACTCCGTGTTTGCTAACGACTCGAGAAGGGGAGTGATATTTACTGGAATGATGGCGGGGTCGAAGGAGATGGAGAAGTTGTACTGCTCCACGCCATCATCTAGGGAGTGGGTGGTTATGCAGTGAATATTGATGGAGTAGCGCTGGGAGTGGCTGACATCCTTGATCTTCTCAGGGTACGTCACAGGGAGGTACACCTCACTGTTCTTGTATTTTGCACAGAAGCACAAGTCGTGAGTCATAGGAATCAGCTTGAAAGTCTAGCTATCGACCGCGGTCGAGGATTTGAATTCCCAGGTTTTTCCGGGGCCCTCGTTGTCGTCTCCATCATCAATGTCTTCTGGGTCCGTAAGGATAATTTTGTTGTAGTACTTAGTGAGAAGGGCAGTCGGTTGCTCTATGGTGTATAGGTCTACAGATACGAGGAATATGAACATTGGTTAGCTCGAATCGAGCTAAATTGCATGTCTACTATAAGGACAGAAGATCTTCTTGCTTGGAAGAAGTAGCGTGACAAAATAATCCTTAATTTATAAATTATTGGATTTTTTTAAAGTGTCACATTTCATGTTTAACTTTTTCTGTCGTAGGGGAGATAATATGTTAATGTTACTTCTAACAATTAGCATAGTGGTTCTGCACTTTTAGGTGGACTCGAGCTAAATGTTTTATACAATTTATGTATACGGACACTGACTTTATTTTCATTTATTTCGTGAGGGATACTTTTCACTTCTAATATTTAGTTATTTGCCAGTAGTGATTGTTTGTTTGTAATTCTTGTTTGCAATTCTTTGATCTTTAGTCATAACTAGCGGTTGGCGCTTGCTTTGCTACGCACCAAATATATTATTTTCATCAATTTTTTGTTTAAGAGAATGTAGATTATTAAAGTATATATAATCTTTAAATGAAAATATTGACATCCCCATACAATATTCTTTGAAACATATGTGTTTTTATCTCTTTATATTTCTTTATATAAACTTATAAACAACATATAAACAATATAAATAAAATCTTCACATTTAAATATATATATCAGTAGTTTCAATTCAAGAAAATCTTCAATTCCAAAATTGAGGTGTACAATAAAGATTTTAATTTCAATAGAAGATTTAGAATTATAAAAATCTTCATAGTCATTTGAATATATTGCATTCGAGAATTAAAATAAATAAAGAAATAAAGAAATATATTAAAATTAAATTTTATATATTAGAATCTTTGCATATTTGGCTATTTGCATACTCTAAAAGAAAAGTGATAAATTTCATAAATGGATTGCATCTAAAGATGCATGTTTGAAATATTCTTTCATTGAGTGTAAATGATTGTAGCAAAGTGGCTACACATATCATCCTACCATATTTATTAATATGGCAGGTTATCTCAATTAAGATTATGAAATAATGATGAACACCAAAAGAATGCAGTTGGATGGAAGGGGACGTCGCCGAAGCGTGCATGAACCCTAAACATGCAGAGTTTGAAACAAACTCTTAACTTTTCCATCCACCTGATTCAGGTGTTAATACTTGTAGGAATCTCCAAGACAATGTCATGAAAAAACCTCATGAAAAACCACATTTTTTACCATCCCCACGGCTTTTGAATCGTCATTAGCAACCTTAATATTTGCAGGATGTCTACCACGAGACAAAGCCACATATAATTGACCATGGCTAAATACTTCATTTCGAAGATAAATGCCGACTCGATTATATGATTGGCCCTGCGATTTGTTGATTGTCATTGCAAAAGCACCAGTGATAGGAAATTGTCTCCGACATAGTGTAAATGGCAAGCGGTTATCATTGCAATGATGTGTGATTCTTGGAATCAACACTTCTTGGCCACGGTGACGCCCTTCTACAATTTCACACAATAATACAGATGGCGATACTTGTAACAAACGTAAACGGCTACCATTGCACAAACCTTTTGCCGGATTTAAATTTCTTAGCAACATTACATATTGACCACATTTAAGATTTAATTGGTGAGGTGGCAAACCACTAAGATGTAAAGAATTTAAAAACTCTATCGGATAATGATGCGCATGTTCATCATTTTCGTGAATAAAATGAGCGCTAAAACATTGATGCACATCACCAGGCATACGGTCAGTGATTTTACGGTTGATTTCTTGAGCATCATCATTTCGGACAACCAAAATTACACGCTCAGAGAAATCAACCGGATCATCAAAAATTGCATCAATAAGTCCATCTAAAGAATTTTCATGTGCCACCATTCCAAGCGGTAGCTTTACTTCTGAACCGGTTTTGCCTTCACCAATATCTAATAAAAATTGTTGAAAATCCGGTTGACTTTGTAAACGCATATTAGTGGTCAAATGAAATTGTTGCATTAATGGAAACAAATATGAACGTCGCAAGCAAGCCTCTACACTTTGCTTACGACCTCCACCTACAACGACAGGTAACGTTTGGCGAAAATCACCACCATATAGAACTACAAGACCGCCATTCGGAGTATCATTACCTCGAATATCTCGCAATGATCGATCTATTGCTTCGATCATAAATCTATGTCCAGCACAAGCTTCATCAAGTACAATCAATTGTACTTCACGTAAACTTTGAGCTAACGATGATTGGATACTAATCGAACATGTTGATTTATCATGCAATTGTAATGGAATGGCAAGAGATGAATGTGCTGTTCGCCCTTCATACAAAAGACAAGCAGCAATTCCACTTGTTGCCATTGCCATACATTTAGTACCACGACTACGAAGATAACCTAATATGGTATTATATACAAAAGTCTTGCCGGTACCCCCAGGGCCGTCTAAGAAAAATAATTTACATTGAGGATGAGGCTCTAAAATGGCATTAATAATTGCGTTGAAAACAATACGTTGTTCATCATTTAGTTTCTCTACATCGTCTTCTATAAAGTTAGTGTTTAAATTATCTAAATTATTATTATCATTGACATCATCAACCACATCAATAACATTTGGATAACCAAATTCATTCAAATCTTGAATGTCAAAAAAATCTTCAATGCGTTTATCATTAAACGATAAATGTTCATTGATGGACGAAATAGCTTTGCTATAGCGATTTTGATCATTGCGAAAGTCATCAGACATAGCATCAACATGTCTCCTCAACAAACCAAGAGGATCTAATGGTTGTCCAAACACAAGAAGTGTTGCAAACAACCGTCGAATTTGTTTAGGCAATGAAATGACAGTTGCCTCTTGGAGACAATTGTCCCATTCACCATCGTCTTGTAAAAGTCCTCTTGCAATGCAAGCGGCTTTGTACGTCGAATGTACCGTATTTTGAAAACAAAATAGGTCATCAAACGAAGTTGGTGCCTCAACATGAGTCAACAACAAACGCAAGTAAAATAATTCCGTACCTACCGGAACCATGTTTACTCTACCAAAAACTTTTATCTTGCGTTGTCTTCTTTCCCATACATTTTTTTTCTCATTCCACTTATAGTGCAATGGAAGATCCATGTATCGAAGAAGCATATGATTACCTTGATTTCCAGAAGCAATCAAGGCACGAATGCGGCAATTGAGTTCAAAAAACTCTGTAAGTTTAGTTTTAGTGTTTTGATCAATCACCGATTGTAAAGATGTTCCTTCTTGGAAGGTAACATATTGTTGACCGGGAAGATGAATGGGTAAACGACAAATACTATGACTCTTGTTGTTGGTTTCAAAACCAAAGAGCCTCCAACACGCTTCTTGGGCAGCAACGTAGCGTCCCTCTAGAAATTCCTTAATTTCATCAACAACCTCATCTGTTTCGACAACGCCACGATCTGGACCCTTAAAAACATACTTATGGAGGTATTTCACACTTTTTACTGAACTGCAAACCTCCACATTAATATGGCAATTAAAATGCCCTACTAAATATGGATTGTATGGTACAACCCATCGATTGTTCAAATGAACAATTTGACCATGTGTACGTTTCTCAACATAGCGACCATCATTTCGACGACGATACAAAACATGACCGTCACCATCCATCTCGGTGGTATCTCGAGATTGCATTGGATAATGCTTGGAGCATTTTCCATCATCCATGCATGGACAATTGGGATTATCCAAACCACATGGACCGTGCATCATGTGCTTAGCAACCGCAGCATAAAGTTGCGGTTGCCTATTCGAATCTGGAATCTCAGCACATACAACTCTATCTACAAGATCACAATTGTTGACCTTATCCTTCAACCAAAGAAGAATGTGAGCATGAGGGAGACCGCGCTTTTGAAACTCAATAGTATAACAAAATGCAATTGTCTCCCCCAAGACATTTTTCTTTGTGATTTCGTCCATCATGGCTTTTAATTTAAGCTCAAAGACACGTACTACAATATCTGGACGATCGGGAGGACTTTGGCCTAGTTCAAGCTCATCAATGATCTCTGGCCAATTTGGATTACATGTCATTGTGACAAATAAATCCGGCTTGCCTAAAACTCTAACTAAGACCATACTATCGTGAAAGAGTTTCTGCATGTATCGAGGAGATCCAATGAATGTTGCAGGTAAAACAATACGACGCCCAATGCGTCCTCGAGTGTCATCGTGCATAGCATCTACAATGCCCTGATAACATTCTGCTCGCAGTTCCGCTTGATGATGTCTAATGAAAAGCAAGTTTTCATGTTCTACACGCAAATATTGATCTACTACGTATTGCTGGAATAATCTACCAGCCCTATGCAATACGTTAGATTCAGGTCGCTTTTGAAGCATATACTGGACAAATGACTTTAAAGTCACCCCAGTATTTGCTTTAAAAGTGGGTGACCACCCGCATCGACCATCCGGAAACAACAGAGGATAGGATAAAGCATCATAAGCCGGATGGATTTCTTTTATCCGTTGTAAATCCCCACCATGTCGGTGAAGAATAATATCTCGACCGGATTCTAAATGTTGTTCATCAAGAACAACAGCTGCAACCTCTGGAATTACAGGTCGATTGTATCGACGACTATGTTCACCAGTAGGAGTCTCACCAGAGATGCGTAATCCCATGTTATGTCCTTCCAAAAGAACATGACGTGAAGACTTAAAACCACGAACCAATGCATTGATTGATTCTAAAACCTCTTGAATGTTATTAACGGTCTCACGGTCAAGATCATCAAAGATCGCTATGCGACGATTGGTTTGCAAATCATCATCCAAGAAATAAATTTGCGCAAATCTTGCGTCGTGATCTACTTCGGGTTCTAAATCTCCAATATGATGACATAACTCTCCATTCACACGAAAAGTATATACCCCTCGACCCTCGGCTTGACCAGACTGGAATTTACTACGCATACTTGTAAACGCAAACGCTTGATTATATTTTCTAATGGATTTAATAAATCCTCGAGAATTGGGTGTATTACCCATAAAAATCTCATTGAGCATGGGGTGAATGGTAGGATGGCCAACGTGTTCACTACCAACTTTGCCATTGTAACAACAAATTGTTGTTTTTTCTTTCTTAAAACGAAATGCTAAACATTTTGGACATTGGATGGACATAGATCCAAGACTATCGATATTGACATCTACATAGTCATCAATTGTAAACAAAGCTCGAGCCATAGTTTACAAAAGATGACAATCACGAATTCTAAAACTCGCACTTTAGGATGTAAAAACAAAAAAAATAGTTTTGAAATTGCACCTTTATAATTTGTGCTCCAAAAATCTTCACTCCTCGGATATGCTCCACTTTACTCCAACTTTTGCCTTCTAACATCCATAACACATCAACATATATTCAATAATAAAATTTTGAATGTTGGCACCTATTTCAAAATTAAGGTCAAATTTATGTGCATGAACTTTATGGGCTCAAATTAAAACAAACCACTAAAATGAAATTCAATTGTTCATGTTTGCCTCAAAAAATGCTAAAGTTACAATAAAACCTAATTTGAATTTAAATAGATCAAAGTACTGACATTAGTTTATATTGTATTGATAATATTTGATTCATATTATTGAAATGAAATTAAAATTGCTTTAAATAAATCATATGATGTCCAAATTGCTCAAATTAGATCAAATTGTTGACAAATTAGGTCAAAGTCCTCCAATTTGGTTCTAAATTCATCAATCTCTTTCAGTTAAGTTGAATTGAAACTCAAATTGCACTACATTTGTTCAAATGAAGCTCAAATTGCTCACTTTAGGTCAAATTATTGACATTGAACTCAAATTAGGTCTAATAGCTCAAATTAGGTCAATTTCTTCTTATTTGGCTCTAATTTCATCAATCTTGTTGACATGAATCTCAAATTAGGTTAAATTGATTTCTAAGAATGCTCTAATTGTTTCAATTTGGCTCTAATTGCATCAATCTCTTGGATTTAAATTGAATTGAAACTCAAATTATACCTAATTATTCACAATGAGGCTCAAATTGCTCACATTAGCTCAAAAATGATCCAAGAATGCTCGAATTGCTCACATTAGGTAAAAAACGATTCAATGCTCCAATTGCTCCAATTTGGCTTCAATTGCTCCAATAATGCTCCAATCGCTCCACCAATTTGACTCTAATTGCATCCATATCTTATGTGAACTTAGATTGAAACTCAAAATCTCAAATCACATTCAATGAAATTCAATGTTCAAACCTCCATTCCATACATAAACTCAAATGTGTTCAAAACAAATGTGAAGAAGATACCTTGAAAGAATTGTTGAACTCAAGAACACCACTCCTTAATAAATTTCTTCCTTCACAACCAATCGTGACCAAAATTGAAAAATTGAAATACAAATCTTTCAAATTGCAAGGATTTTGTGAAGACTTTGTTGTGGAATCCAAAATTGCTTCAAGTTAACAAAAGCTTCAAGTAATTTGATAGTAACAATAGAACATTAAAATGAAAAACACTTGAAAACTCTCAAAATCATACAATCATGCAAATAGAATGAAGTGTGAAGCCAAGAAGTGCGACGATTGATAATATCACTGTACCTCTGTAATATCACATTTTAACACTGGGTGATAATACAGAAACAAAGTGGCCGTTATAACTCTGTATTATCACATAGTATTAAAATGTGATAATATAGAGTTATAACGGCCACTTTTCTGTATTATCACACAGTGTTTAAATGTGATATTACAGAGGGATCGAACCTCTGTAATATCACACAATGTTAAAATGTGACATTACAGAACACCTTGTGATTTTAGTAGTATGATTCTCTTGGAGATTTTAGCTCGAGTCGAGCTAAATGGAAAAACGTGCACTTATGTGCCTCTGTTTTTAATATCTGATATTATTAATTTTTATGAATTGCTTGAAGGGATTGTTGAGTATTTAGATCGACTCGAGCTGATTTACAGTGATCATAGAGAATCGAAGAATGATCATGCCTCATCGGTATGTACTGATCATTATCGTGGGCCAGAATTTATTACTTTCTTTGACAAATCGATAAATTGGTCATCGACCTTTAGCTCGAATCGAGCTAAATGGGAGTGATTTGATTGATACGTGTAATGTTATAAAATATTATTAAGTAAATTACATTTTTGAGAGCTTTATTATTTAGTAAAATACTGCTTTTCCAGCTTTCAGGTCGCTTTTCTGAAGATAGTAGTGAATGTAGCTCTGAAATATTTAGCTCGACTCGAGCTAAATGGGAGTGTCTCCAATAAAAGTGAGATGTAATAAAATGGACAACCATCATCTTTCTCTAATCCAAGCATTCCATACATCTATACCAATGATATACATTATGAAAATACAAGAGAAGAAATAACTCACCAGCACGACTTCTTTTGTTTTTCTAATTCTTCGCAACCCACCACGGGCTGATGCTAGAGTCAATGCCACACTGACTTCAAAAAATTAATACTCCAAGTTCACAATTCCTTGCCCACAAAGTCAATTGCTCATGCAATTCAACATTCTAAACCTAACATTATATAGCATTCACGTGCACTCTCACAACTCCTACAACTAACCTTTATGAGGAGCCTCTCAAATTTGCATTCATCAACCTATTCATTGAACCCTAACCCTGTTTTCCCATAGAAACCCTATATACAAAGAAATCTAAACTTAGCCAAGTCCAAGTACCCCAACACAGTATCAAAACCTTTAAAATTCGAAACCCTAGCCACCACCTCCTACCCCAACACTTCACAATCAAATTTACAATTATCCAACTCTGAACACTTTTATTGAACCCTCTTTGGCCACAGAAACTCCTTGCACGAATAAGACACACCCTCGTACACACACTATTATTAGCAGAAATAAAAAGTCATAAACATTGTGAATAAATGATGAATCTGCAAGATGAGCAAAATGACGATCATGGCTATAATTGGTAGGTTTAGAGAATAGCACATAGCTAGTAACGAGAGTACATATGTACATACAAAGTTATTTTCCAGCTTCATCATTGTAAGTACTAGCAAACAATTTCAGTACTTGGATTGCAACTTTTATTCACGGACATGTATGAATGTGTCAACAAAGACCCAGAATACTAATTGGAGACGACTGCTGACATTGCTTCTTAAATCTTTTTTTATGACATTTTCGGTCGACAGTCAATAGTAATTATTTCTACAGGTTTCTAGAGAACTGTGCATGAGCAATGCATCTAATTTGCCTATACATGTGCTGTAGTTCTACCTGAGCAAATTCAGAAATCAACAGGGTTCGTAATTATAAAACCCTAAGCACCCTCCATATCCCAACACAGAATGTTTAAAAATAATTCAAACCCTATCTTAGATAACAGTTCGTCAGTTTACCTTGATTACGCTCAAAACCGCAAGAGAAAGACCGGCGCGCAATACAATGAGCAGTCACCACCTTAAATCCACGAACAGCGTCGCCAGCGTCACCTTCTCAAACGAGCGACAAGCAATAGGAACTCTATGAGGAACTAGAAGCACGGTGTGACGAACTAGAAGCACGCTGAAAAATCAAGTGTAACGACAAGAGCGTCCACAGGAGGAGAGAGTGTTATCTGACTTGCTAAAAATAGATGCGCAACAAAACAAAAGCAAAACAAATATGCAGAGGCAACTAACACAATAAGAGCGGTAGAAAACTATGGAAAGAGAACACAGCGTTGACGAACTAGGATTATGACACCCTACAAGCCGACGTTGGGCTCCCCGATAACCAGGCACCGTGATACTTGGGCACCTCGATACCGGATCCTCACCATATCTAGACCTCTCAATCCCCGGTAACCTTGATACCCGGGCTACAAGATTATTTATTAATTTTACTCTATATTTGAGTTAT
>CAXARX010000049.1:0-11455 GCA_963971425.1 Bryoerythrophyllum caledonicum | reverse complement strand
ACGAGGTCCACAAGAGCAACAATCTCCACAATGACTTGTCTCCGGACAATATCCTCCTCCACTTCCCTCCAGATGAATCGCGAGTGTATATTGGAGTATGCGATTGGGGCATGACCACGAAGGTTAACGAACCAATGCAGTCTCTTTATACGTTCACAAAGCGTGAAGACATGGCCGAGACTCTGCGAAAGCGATGGTGGGTCGATCCGCGGGTTGCGTACTTGCACAAACCAGATGCGGATGTGCAAATGATTCCGAAGTTATCAATGGCTTTGGAGGAGTTCGCTACGGCCCGAATAGCGCAACGAATCAACGGGCGGACAATGTCCATAGACTACGAGAATCTGCAACGGGAATCTCGGAGTTCCGTAGTATTCTCAAATCAAGAATTTGCGGATACATTTCATATGTACATGGAGAGAGTCTGCAACGAAAACCGAGAAAGCGTTGGAGGATTGTTTCATATCATTACACACTTCAGCGACACATACAACTGGCCCACGCCTCATGAGCATTATCGGTCAACGTATTAGTAATACATAGGTTTTACTTTATTCCTTTCGGCATTATTAGACTATACTAGATAGCATGCACATTTTGAAATGACTATAGCAATAGTCTTAGATTAATATGTATTACATGCCTTTATAATTTGGGCACAAGAAGTAAAAAAACCTTATTTCATATAGCCGTGCAAAGAGCGACATTTTTTGAATTTTATACGGTTTAGGGTTGTGGCATAGTTCCGATTTTTTAACTTATCAATGTGTTCTATTTCAAAATTCTTGTATTTCAGAATTTTTGTTAAAATTACCTCAAAATATCCTAATCCAACCTTATGATGAGATTTCCCTACACACCAATTTTTAGAGGTAGAAAAGAAGTGTAGCATTTTCAAATCAAGTGCGCAAATACTGGAGTTTAAAAATTGCCATTCCATGTTTTATTTTTTAGTAAACTGAATAAGATTTCAAATGATAATCCAAACCCAGGTTTAGGAAGGTTTTCATGTGTTCACTACATGTTGTTGAAAAAGGAAAATGTGTAAAATATGATGATCTCTAGGTTTTATGTAGAGAAGACGTATATCAAATTTTACGAGTTTGGGTTCAAACTTTTCGGATAGATCATAGTGCCCATGGCACAAAATCATACATAACCTCAACCATTTTATGTTTCTTGAATACAATTTAGCATTTATAGGAATTACCCCCATTTGAAACGCCTCCTCATGCCCGACTCCCTACTCATACAACATGTCTCCTATATCCCCAAAAATATCGTGGCAGTTTTGATCCGGAAACATTTCAAAGTTGTTGGATTCTAGTGCAATGACCATAGAAGGAAACCAAAAGTTTGATTTCTAGTTGTGACCGTTGGAACTCAATTAAGACTTATTAAAAAATATGTTTACAAAATTTCAGAAACTTTGACCGCACAGATTGAAAGATTATAGTGTGTGAAGTGAAGCAAATGGTTTAGGGTCTTCACTGCGTTTAGTGGATCCGCAGACTTTGACTTTACGTGGCGTCAAAATTTTGAACTAGGCAAGGTCTAAATCCACTACCTTAAACATGATGGTAGTTCCTTAGACAACAATTTCTTGAGGTAGAGGACACGTGTAGCGTATTCAAAACAACCATGGAAGTAGTGGAGGTTCAAACTTTGCCAATTCAAACTTCTTTTTCTTGTGAACTTCATGTGTTTTGAATTACTAATCCGAATGGTCAATAAGAAGGTTTACACCACATATTAATGTAGAGAAAATAAAATGTAAGAAATACAAAGATATGTAGGTTTTATGTGAAAATTCATAAGATCTTTTGGTACCTCGCCCGACAATGAGTGACAATGTGTGAAAATGTTTGACTTGGGTTGGTATGCTATTTTTAAAAATTTCAATAAAGAGAAGACTTGTTTTTTCAAGGGAACGGTGAAATACATCGTTTCTCATAAGGTTTTCCATGACATCGTCATGTACATTCTTCTAAATATTTACACCTGAATTAGATGCATAGAAAAGTTAAAAGTTTGATTCAAACCTTGCATGTTTAGGGTTCATGCACGCTTTGACGACGTCCCCTTCCATCCAATTGTATTCTTTCCGTGTCCGTCATCATATTATTGTTTCAAATGAGATTTCAAACGAGACACCTTACATGTCTTGTAAATGAATATCGCCATATATAACAAATTTGAAAACACAACCAACACTAACACACAAAAAACATGCATGAGATCGAATGTGATGAACATATTCTCTAGCCATAATCTACATCCAAAGTTTAGTCCCTAAAATGTTATTTTTAAGTACACTCCAAAATGTCAAATTTTCAAAACTTTTGTAACAATTTTTTTGCTTACATACCAGATGAAAACGCACCTAAAAAGCCCAAATCCGAAGTCGGAATTGAAAAAAAATAAAAAAATTGGAAGTTATTAAGTCGCTGTTATGTTAATTCTGCCAAAAAAACAGTTTCATCCACTGTGGATGAAATTCTATGCGGCGGAAGAAAAATCCCGCAGCGGATGGAAATTTCCGCAGCGGATGAAAAACAACGCAACGAATTAAAAACAAGCAGCGGATGGAAAAAAAACTGCGGATGAAAAATCACCATGAGGAGGAAAATCAGAGTCCGGTTTAAATGTTTGCAGCGGATGAAAACATTCGCAGCGGATGAAAAGTAGACTGCAGATGAAATTTTGAAAACCTCATTATAATATTAAACTACATTACAATGGTTGGACTAATGCGTTTCGAAGCAAGCGCCAACCGCTAATTTGCATCTATAGAAGTTTGGTAGTGGTTCGCGCTTGTTTTGCAATGCATTATAACAACCACTTTAATGAATTCTCGATATTATTTAATATTAAGAAAAACATTCATTTCAAAATTACTTTTAAAAAACAGGAAGAGTAGAGAAGGAGCGGGTTACAAACGTTAACCCTTAAACGACATTTCATGGCCTGGGCGGGCAGCCCGAAATTGAATCACGGCATCTTCTGTACTTGGACATCAATGAATAGTGCACTTTTTGAACTTGGGCATCATGAATAAACCAATCAATGATGAGCTTGCACCCTCCTAAAGGTTATCAACCTACCTACCACAATCCTTTCAAAGCACAAATCACTCATACAAATTGTGATTTGAATTGTAAAATTTCACTTTGTGAATGCATCAAAAGAAGGTGATTAGAATGATATCAAAAAATATGTGAAAAGTTGAGTACAGAAAGAGCTACAGAGAAGATTCTGTAGAAACCAAGCCCCTCGTGCTGGCTCTGACGTTTAAGGGTTAAGTGTTTCTTAATAGTGTTCGTGATGATTCTTAACACTTTGCCATAGTCATTCGCGGACGATTTTCATTAAAGTGCGCCTGTGCGCACATACCTGTGCGCGTGGCCCACGTAGCTTCTGAAGACTGTTTTTCGTCCAGAGATTGTTTTCTCAACCAAGGACTGCTTTTCCATCCTCTGACTATTTTTCATCCGCAGTGGCGGAAATTGTAATTTGGCCACATTATATTAATAGTGGATATCGGCTCTCTAAGTAGGGTTATATTTAGTAGAAAAAATAAATTGTGTAGGAGGTTTTCCATAAACCACATTCTTCTATGTGTTTATAAAGCATTTTAAGGAAGTTCAATGCCTAACTCCGTAGGTAGATTGCTACGACATATTTACTCGGACATCTAGAATCATAACAATGTAAAGCAATGAAGTATATGCAATCATTAATACAAACATGCATACATTAAATTGTAGAGGCATTCAAATATGAATAGCAAAAATGCTTATAGGAAGATTTTATTGTATTCATTGATATTGTATAATGTATTTGGTATACCATTTCGTGTACTGTATAGAGTAATTTCCACACACTAAAATATCCTTAGAGCATAACTTATGCCCATACACAAAACATGACAAATCATCACAACAGAGTACAACAACTAACCCGCACCCATATTCACTGACTGTATCAATGCACTTTATCTACTAAACATCCAAATAACAAACCCTATCCTCTACAATAGCCATCTCGACCAAACCATTTTAATGTCGTTGATCCACATGTTACAAAACTGAACACATACAACAATCCTTCACAAAGTTCTGCTCAAGCAAATATCGATGGAAACGAACAAGCAAATAAACTTGGGAAAGAGGTCCTCAAAAAAACGCATGAAAATGCCAAAGACTTGTACAAACATCCACATGCTACCCCATACCACTTCCAAAAAGAATATTGGCCTCCTAAAGAGGATACCCCCATTAAGGTTCCGGTTTTATTCTTGAATAAATATCTCAAGACACAAGACCTCTATAACAACCTTGACACAATCAAATAAAACTTCCCTAATATAGAATAATGGGTTCGCAACAACAAAATAGACTATGAACTCTCTACGAATTCTTCGAAAAATTCCATCATCCCAAACTCACAAATAACATGCGTCATCAAATTCCGTAATAGTCGATATTTGGGAAACGCCCGAAAACAACTCTTATTTGGAATAGAAAAATTCCCATATGTAACATGCCCCATATGCACTTTCTCAGACGCCGACAAATCACTCCATGTTCTACCAAAAATGCCAAAACCATCACATACACTCCTTAATTGTCACAAGACATAACAAAGCAGTACGAGAAATTCGAAAACTATTTACCTCCCATAACAAATTACGATGATTTATCCTCATGAATGCCGGCACCTTTAATAACAAGTTACAACCCACAAGGAAATACGGTCCCCCCTTGGCTACTCCCGAGTCCCATGTACATGCGCAACATAGCGCTGTCTTTGTAACGCTAGACTCAAAGCCGACATACTTCGCATTCGGGGCCTACCATATAATGACCCACCATCGACCACATTAACCAAGAGTATACCATTCAATTTATCGAATTCACATATTGTAATGATAGATTCTCCTCAGAAACAATTGAAAACAAAATAAATGAATACCAACCTAGCAACCCCTTATTAATGACATCATTGCCCTCGGATGGAAAATGGACCCGCTTATTGTAATCACTGCCGATGCTCGTGCCACCACCTTTATCCCATCTATAAATATCCTTTTGAGATACCTTTAAAATCTCCATCGAAACAATTTCACACACTTTCAATATTATTAACATTGTTGCCATTCAACATGCCATGTCCATTCTACTACACCAACGGAAAATGGAAAAGAAACCAAGCCCTCCTTGACAGGGTGTCTAGTGGGCATGGTCTTACTGATGGAACGAACAGATTCTTTATTCACGCCAGCCCCTTTGCGGAGCGGCGTTTCTCTTTTTGCTTTAACTTCTAGGTCAGAAATACTCAAGGAACTTTAGAGGTACAGGTTGAAAAAAAATTTATTTAACATGTAATGATATGAAATACTCTTTAACTTTTATGAGGTGAATGAAAAGTTGGAATGTATAAAAATTTCTCATTCCACACATCCACTTACACTAAAAAATTATCAATAAAATTCATTTGGAAACATGTAGCATGCATTGTACATTCATCATCCACATTGACATGGCCGCAACGTAGAAATATTTAATAAACATCGATTAGAAGATCTTAAAAAATGACCTTCTAAATGTACAAAATAGTCAACATTGTTCTCACATGAAGACATTATCCACATGGATTACATTACACAAAGACCATGTATGATTAATCGGAATCTGAGTCAGTATCACGTCTTTAACTTGGCCCAGTGCCACTTGAGTACGGCTCGCTTGAATAAACATCATACAAGTTATTGTATTGCCTGTTCATGTAGCGAGATTCATCTTCGAGCCTGCGGATGTACTCGTTCTGGCTTTGTATTGTGGCTTCATGCATTTGTCTTTCAAACTCAGCATCTTCGTTCTGACGAGGTGGAAACGTTGATGGAGGTGTGTTGTCTCTTCCATCTAATCTCCGGCCATATCCATCGTAAGGATGGCCATAAACGTCGTAATAGACGTGTCCAGGGTTTGGAGTGTCGTGTTCTTCCTCTTTTCTCGGGGAATTACGACCAGACTCGTACGTATCCCTTGGATACGTTCGCGTATAGCTCTGAGGGATGTTGGTCCCTGTACCACATTGGCCGCCATCCAAAGAACGGCCATATGCATGGTAAGAACCACCATATCTGTCGTGATAGACGTGTGTAGAGTGTGGGGTGGTATGTTCTTCCTCTTCTCCGAGGGAATTACGACGAGACTCGTACGTATCCCTTGGATGCGTTGGCGTATAGCTCTGAGGGGTGTTGGTCTCTGTACCACATTGGCCGCCTTCGTAGTAATGGCTGCCACTCCCCCCACCAAATGTTACATGCGTGGAACCCATATCATTGCCACGGTTGTAGTCGTTGTAGTTATGTCCCCCGTACTCTTCTGGAGGTGTCTGCTGTTGTTGGTGGGCATCGGGATCGTCCCCGGATCTTCGGTTTGACCAATGTGGCCTACAATCATTCGGTTGATTCCAGGTGGTTGGTATAAAATGGGCAGTTCGATCCATCAGGCTGACATTGCGGCCCGCCACGGTGCGCCAGTCCACATCCTTGTGTAGGACGATTTCCGCCCAAACCATCGCCATGTTCGAATACAACATGATCTCCGGCCTCGAGTTACGCACACCCACCGCAGCAGTGACCTCCTGATATCGATGGCGAAAATGGTCGCTCAAACAATTGCTCGCTAGACCTTCGCGCCGCGGCCCTGATATCCTCGCTTGTGCCCTCGGCCACAACTTCATGAGGTGCTTCATCTTCACGTACCTCTTGCACATGGTGCAAGTCCACAACCTCTCTTCCTCGTCCTGCCATCCGAACTCCGCAACAACATCTGGATCGTCCGTTGCGTCCCAATCCATCTCGGGCGCTTTGCCCTTTGGAGCAACGGGCCAGTTGGACCTTGGCATCTTCCCTAACTAGAACAAACAATTAAATGAATGAATGGGAATTAACCCCTAAAGTTCCTTGACAATTTCCCTCAAAAACTATAAGTGATACTAACTTTCAAACCAGAAATCCAAAAAATAAAATAAAAATATGTCCACGAAGCTCTTATCAAAGGCAATGTAGAATAAAAATTTCAGAGAAAATTGAGTGGTTATCGAATTTTAGGAACCTGCCCCAAAATCAAGGAATCCACCCGAAGGAGATTCTGGTCGTTAAGGGGTTAAACGAATTAAAAAATATTAAATATCCCACCACTCGAGGGGGCGCAAGCGATTCGGCAGAATATGCCAAAGCGACCAGCTCGCCCACTAGAGTGTGGGAGAAAGGTCGGCCTTCCGCCTTTTATGCCGTCCGCGAGTGGCGGACGGCCTCGGCGGACGGTCGGCGAATCGTCCGAGCCGTCCGATGGCGGACGGCCTCGGGCGTATCGCCCGATCGGACGGCCACGATGCCGCCACGGACAGTCGCGGCCGTCCGATGGGTCGCGGCCATCCGCAGCCACGGCCGTCGGATCGGACGGCCAAGGACTTCCGCGGGGGACCCCGATCGGTCGGCCTCCCCTCTTCGCTCCTCCACTTCCTTGAGCCCCCTCCCCTCCCAACTCTCTCCCCTCTCATCTCCCTTCCCTTGTCCTCCACTTCCTTTTCTGGGATGGTTGACTTTGCACGTGCAATCCAGATCTGGAGATCCAGTCACGTGCATTAATGGTCGGAAGAATGTCGGGAAGATTTTGTGCGCATTCACGCGGATATTCCATTGTGCGCGTGGAAGCACATATTTATATAGTTTCTTAACCCCTAAAGGACCACGACCTAATTCGCTCTAAAACCAGTCCAAAACTGCCACTGTCAAAAAGAGACATGAAAATCACATTTTAAAGTGAATTTTGGATTTTCAACCGTAAGATCTTAAAAAAGACTTCCACATGAACATGCCATCAAATTTTGGTTGCGATCCACCACACGGATTGATAGATTTTAGTGTTTAAAGTCAAAAAAAATGGTTCATTTTCATCCCTGCGTTGAGTAGATCAGCTGACTTTGACTTCACTTTGTATCAAATTTTTGCATTGTACAAGGTCTAAATCTTTTACCATTGTCTTAAGCATGATGTTATTTCCCTACACACCAATTTTTAGAGGTAAAAAAGGAGTGTAGCATATTCAAAACAAGTGTGCAAGGAGTGGAGGTTCAAAAATTGCCATTTCACGTTTTATTCTTTTGTGAACTACGTACGTAGTCAAATGATAATCCGAACGGTCAATTAGAAGGTTTTCACCATATATTGTTGTTGAAAAAAAAAAAGTGAAAAATATGAAGATCTCTAGGTTTTTATGTAGAAAAGATGAAGTTTTTTTCCCCCGTTGCCCGAGAATGAGTGAAAATGTTTGACTTGGAATAAAATGCCTTTTTACACTAAAGACAAGATTTTTTTTTGAAAATTTCCAAATAAGGAAATATTCTTTACATGTGTGAAAAATCTCAATGTCAATAGAAACTTTTGTCAAAAATTTTGGAGGTGCCCGAAGTCCCACTTTTGGCTTTAAGTGGTACTAACTTTCAAACCACAAATCCAAAAAAAAATAAAAAAAATATCTCCACGAAGCTCTTATCAGATCCTATCTTGAAAAAAAAAGTTGATTAAAAAAGGATTTTTTTTCGAATTGTAGGTACATGCCCAAAATCCAAAATGACCCCGGGGGGACGTTTGGTCCTTTAGGGGTTAAGAATGTTTCCACAAAAAATATCTTACATAACATGTAAGAGATGGTCGTTTCCTTTTTTTATGTTTGACTCACTAGGAGGAAATTGGAATGGCCCACGGGCACAATGTTCCAAGGGCGAAGGGTACATTGCCCACGGCATAGGTATAACTTTGTATGGGAGGATTTTTGGCCTCTACATGACTAAATCTCCTTCGCGACGAGTTTTTAATTTTGGGCAGGTTTCTAGATTGCGAATATGAAGAAACAACTTTTGAATTTTTTATGTTACTTTGTCCCCGGGAAGAGCTATTTGAATGTATTTATTAAATTTTTCTGTAGATTTGTGGTTTCAAATTTAGTACCACCCATAGTCAAAAAAGGAAAACACTGGCATCTAAAATCCTTTTATAGAATTGTCTGTTGACATTCACTCATTGAGGTTTTACATACTCATCTGAAGACTGAAATATTTTTTTCTTTAAATGTTTCCCAAAAAAATGATGGTCTTCATTGTAAATTCGCATTTTATTCGAAGTAAAATCATTTCACCATTTTTTGTGCAATGTGCAAGAAAACTTCTTCTTTTCGTCAAGAAAACTTACAATTTATTTTTGTTTTTTCACTTCTTCTTTTGTTCTCCTAAAAGATGTGATGTACACACTTTAATTGACCAATTGGAATATGGATAAGCATTCTAAAAGATATTTAGTTCACAAGTGATTGTAACGTGAATTGGCCAATCTTGAACCTCCACTTGTTGTTGAATTATCTCGAAGATGCTACACCTCTCTTTTACCTCTAGAAATTGGTGTATTGGATATGAACATGATGCCTAACTTTTAAGACAATGGTAAAAGATTTGGAACTCATGTACTTCAAACATTACATAGACACTATAATCTATCGATTCTTGCGATAGTTTGCAACTAATACAATATGGTTCATATATTTGGTTCCTATCAACCGCATGGATAATTAAATCATGGGGTTTACAATCCAAACAACAACTTATTCTCTTCCCTGCGTTGATCCATATTCATGGGACACTATGACTTTGACAACACTTCGTATCATATTTAAGTAATATGCAAGGTCTAAATATTTTACCCTTGTTTGAAACTCTAAAGGAACATGGCCAATTTAGCTAAAAAATTAGTCCATAACCGTCACATCGAAATAGAGGCATAGCAATCACATTTTTCAAGTGATCTTTAGAATTTAAATCGTAAGATACTAAAGTAGACTTCTAAATGAACACACCATGCTCTTATGGTTGCAATCCACCGCATGGATTGATAGATTATAGTCTGTAAAGTAAAAAAAAAATTGCTCATTTTCTTCCATCGTTGACTAGTATTGTAGACTTTGACTTTTCTTTCCCTAAACCCTGATCCAATCCAAAAGTTCATAATTTTATATTGTTCTGTGAAGCTTGATGATAATTCCATATACACCAATTTATAGAGGTAAGAAACGGGAGTAGCATATTCAAACAAATTTGTGCAAGGAGTGGAGGTTCAAACATGGCCAATTCACATTTCACATCTTTGTGCACCCGACATCTTTTAGAATGTTTATCCAAACAATGAATGAGAAGGTTTATAACACATCTTGTACAAGAGAAAACAAGATGTTTCAAATTTAATAAGGTGTACATTTATAATTGTCCCAATCTCTCTCTCGTTCTCTTCTCCTCCTAGTTTACTTGTTAGTTTCATTTTATTTGGTTGTCCCTCTCTTCCTTTTGAATTATTTTCTTTCTACTCTTCTCTAATTTCCTACACTTCTCTTCTACATCTACCGTCTAACATTTTCTTCTCTTTGTATTTCCATTCTAATCTCCAACATGAACAAAACATAATATCCAATGTGGTCATATTAGTAATTGTGTAAGCATGACATAGCATAACATTACACCAAATTCCAGAAATGTATTACTTAAACAATTTATTTAATGCCATGAATTTATACAAAAACCTAAAGGATGCAGATTGTGCACTGCCGGAATTGGCATGACAAATCGTTTGTTGGATCCTACAACCCAAATCAACTAAATATTCAAGGGTGCCTATAGTATCCCACCACATTTTAATTGTCTTCACTGAACCACCATGGTTGGCACTATTTGTATGTATTTATGTATCATGAGTAAAAAAAGTTGATCAAAATCTATAGTTCAAACCCCGCCATGGTTGAGAGATTCTTCGGTTGATATACATAAAAATTGCTACAACCCGAAAATCTTCCATCCAAAGCACGGTACAAATTATAGTTTTTAACATTGGAAATTTAATGTATTTCTCGGAGAAATAGTCAAGGTAATATAGCATCATGTACAGTGGCAAACAAAACTGAGTACAATTTTTACTTACTTCCATTCAAAAAATCATACCATGAGTATAGGTGGGCAAAACCGAAATGTGTACAAGTCAAAGTTGTAGTACATGATGTATTACACAATGCTAAAAAGTTTGAGGTGGAGTTCAATTGTGGTTTTGAAGATATCAAATGCCCAAATAGAGTATGTCTTCATACTCACTTTTGTTCAAGATTGGTACGAGAGCTTTCAAAATATACACAATTTGGAATGAAGCCAATTTTCTTTACTGTTGTCTTTATGGTATTGTTAACCATCATCTTGAACATGTGTAGGCCTTTCATCAATAGAAATCAACCTTTGTGTGCTTGAGATAAATCTCAAATTGTGGAAAAATAGATGTTTTCTTGTGAAAATGGCATTTGATAATCCTTTGTGGAATTGATAGCATGGAATATTAGTGGGCATCATAGTGACA
>CAXARX010000048.1:0-18259 GCA_963971425.1 Bryoerythrophyllum caledonicum | reverse complement strand
AGCCTCTGAATTTGCTCATTTTCTGAAATCGTGTGGTGTGGAATTCTTCGAAGTCATAGAATTAAGAAGACGAATTTCTAGCATCCACTTGTATTAGTAGTTTCCAGATTGTAATTTCCATATGATTGGTGAATATGAAAGTTGATTGCCAACATAGTTCTTGGCTTGCATATGCGGAACTGGTGGTTATGTGTTTCTTGTAAGCTATTTTTTCTAATGCTCTAGATTAAATTTTACAGGACATACTTTTGCTGGCATGCACGCATCCAGAAAATAGGACTTTACTCATCACCATGCCGGAATGGCCAGACTGGCTTCTTGAAATTCTTATATCACTCTATCAGGTGAATAGCTTTCACCCTTCGTCTTGTTTGAAGAGCTTTTTTTGAATTTTAAAAATTTTCTTCTTTCAAAAATGGTTGTTGCGTGGCAAGTTATGTGGCTGGTTAAACTAAGAAATTTTTAAACGAGAAGATGCTGTGCTCACGATTATTAGAAGAGCCATTGAGGAATGAATTTCGGGAATCATGACCTTTCTGATTTTGCTACGCATTGGATTTATTGGTATACAAGATTTACCTTAACATTATGTCCCATATAATTGGACTCCTATGTCTTCTTGTGCTTGATGATATTCACGGTTTATTTTTAATTCACTTTTTATTTTCAGTTTAGTGTACAAGCAAGAGCTCTATCATTGGTATGCCATGTGTAAGGTGCTGTACGGTAACCTCTATCTCGTCTGCTTTACCTGATCATAGTGACCCTGGTTCAGGCAAACGCTGATATAGGAAACGACATCTCCAGCACCGCAGAGATTGAAGATCTTGTATACAGCTTTCTTGCTATCATGCTGGAGCATTCTATGCGTCTTAAGGATGGATGGAAGGTCTGTATTCTATCTGGATTGTGTGCTATTTTCGTAAGAATTACTAGCGATTTAAATAGACCTAAAGCGTCTACCTGCAAGTGTGTAGATGTGTAGTCTTAAAATCTCATTTTCTTATTTGCAGTTGCTCTGCGTTTGTGTCTTTAT
Organism: Bryoerythrophyllum caledonicum; assembly: GCA_963971425.1. NCBI lineage: Eukaryota > Viridiplantae > Streptophyta > Bryopsida > Pottiales > Pottiaceae > Bryoerythrophyllum > Bryoerythrophyllum caledonicum. The sequence goes on along the minus strand of CAXARX010000048.1, from coordinate 17,223 downwards.
GTTGTCATTGAGCATTAAAGGAAAAACTATCATTGAATGAATTTCTGAAGATTTCTGGCATGACTCTGGTGTCAATAATGCAAAGTTGTCCTTTTCTATGCCTTGCTAGGATGTGGAAGCTACAATTCATTGTGCTGAATGGCTGACGTTGGTTGGGGGTCCTGCGAAGGGAGAAGAACGGCTGCGGTATATTATCTTATTCTCGCTTGGTTAAATTATTTTGGCAATTCTGGCGTCTGTCATCTATACTGTGCACGGGTTCTTCAGGGTGTAGCAGTCATTTTTGTTGTTACTTCAGCCATGATTTCTCCTGAGAATAGCTAATAGATCTAATCAGGTTAAGTGTTCCGCCGATTCAAGCGTGCCGATCTCATCCTTTGTTCTTGCTTGGGTTTGCGGATCCGAGGAAACATTTAATAATGTCTTTCTAGTGGCTGCTTGATGATGTTGGATAAACACTTTGGCAGACGAGAGGAGTCGCTTCCAGTCATTAAGCGGAAGATATTGGGAAATCTAGTGGACTTCGCTGCGAGTGAATTACACTTGCAGGTATGCAACGTCTGAATATGATGCATCTTCACCTCTATGTCCTCGACTGCTGCGATACTTGTTATCTGGTTCTAATTGTCGTTATGTTGTGATCGGAAGACCCAGATAGTAGCAGCTGCAGCGGCGAATGTTGCAGCTGAGGGACTCTCTCCCCGAACTGCTAGAATAGAAGCTGAGGCTGCAGCTTCTCTGTCCATGTCCCTTTCTGAGAATGCATTGGTGCTGTTGATGCTGGTCGAGGATCATTTGCGTTTGGAATCTCAATACTTCTATTCAACAATTTCTGCATGTTCTGAGAGTAGCAGTGGCATTGCCGCTTCTAGCTTGTCTAGCGTTCCAAGCCGTAGACACAGTGCGATTGGGATTGAAGTCAGGAAGCCTAATTTAGATACCTCGGCGTCGCGAAGGTTGTCCATCACTGCGGACACTGCGGACACTGGCACTGGCAGCCTGTCTCTTGAGGTACTTCTCCGTTTCCATTGATTTTAATTATTATATCCGTCTTGATCCTTTGAGTTGACCGCCGTCATGGGACGATTGGCAGATATTGGCTTCAATGGCTGACGAGAAGGGCCAGATATCAAATGCTGCTATGGAACGTCTCACGGCCTCGGCAGCTGCTGAACCTTTCGAGTCTGTGCGGTGTGCCTTTGCCTGCTATGGGAGCATTGGCTTTGAGTTGGCTGAGAGTTGGAAAACACGCAGTAGGATGTGGTATGGTGTTGGATTGCCTCTCAAAAGTTCAAATCTAGGCGGAGGTGCTGAAGGCTTTGACACCTGGGCATCTAGGATGGAGAGAGATGAAAACGGACAATGGGTTGAACTACCCTTGGTGAAAAAGTCCATAACCATGCTACAAGCACTGCTACTGGATGAATCTGGTCCAGGAGGAGGGACAGGGGGTCTGCAAGGCTTTGGTGGTGGAGCTGGCACTGGAGCGGGAGGAGCTCAGCTTCAGCAACTCTTGGACAGTGATCAGCCCTTTTTTGCGATGATTCGAATGGTTTTGGTGGCCTTGAGAGAAGAAGATAGGGGTAATGGTTCTGGAGAATCAACTAGTCCATCGGCTGAGACTGATTCTTCTGAAGTTGGCACTAAGAACGAGAAGAATGTGAAGATGTCCGTTCAAGAACTGGCCACAAGGAGAGCAAAATCTTCTTTACTTTGGTGGTAATCTGCAGCCCTTCTCTTCATTGTTGTAACTACCGTCTGTCACACTCTAATTTCTATGCAAGGCTTCATTCCTTAGGTGCACTTTTAGGCATGACTAATTGCTTTGTTGTTTTTAAAGAAACAGTTGACGCATATTCTAGGAATGGATAACATCTGCTGTCTCATTTCAAGACATCATAGCTTCAAATGCTATGGATGTCCTCTTCTGTCTCCAATTAACTGTTGCATTATTGATAGCCCTTGAATTTACCTTCAGAGCATTTGTCTTGGCTGTAAGGGAATTGTCAAGCTGTGAACTGTTTTCAGTATCATGCTGTCCAAGGCTAGGTATATGTTGAACATACGTACTTTCTTTGTTCCACGGATGTGGCAGTGTGCTGGCGCCACTACTCACAATGCAACTTTTGAATCCCGGAGGCAACGTGTGCTTGTGGCTGTGTGCATCTTTTACTCGGAGGTAGGTGTTGACCCACAAACGATGCACTTGCGTATATTTTTTCAGGGTTTCCCATTCAGTTTCTAGTAGGTGTTGTTAGAGACAATTGTGTTGAACAACTTCCAGCTATCTCTAGATACTTGAATTTTTGGGTCTACGAGGTGACTTAGAAAGAAGCCGTGCAAAGTGTTGTTTATTGACCTAGTTGACCAATATGATTGATCAAGCTATTTCGTGTTGCCTTTATCTTGAGTGGAAGTTTGTCTAACTATGAGTTTGTCTGCGCAGGTCTGGCATGCAGTGAATGGTGATAGAGAAGTTCTTCGGAAGCAGTATCTTGAAACGATTGTCCCACCCTTTGCTGCGCTTCTGAGGCGTTGGAGGCCGCTACTGTCGGGCATCCATGAATTTACAGATGCAGAGGGTCAGAGTCCTCTTGCAGTTGAAGACCGTCCTTTGGCAGTTGATGCACCCCCACTTGAGGTACTTTTGCCAATATGTTTAAGATTCTAGATTAGGATTGTGATTGCCTGGGGTCAACACTGGATAAGTTCTAGCTGTTAGCTTTGGTCAAGAACGAATCACCGTTGAGAATTCAGAAGATGTTGTTTTTGGAAATGTAAAGATACATATGGACAAATCTTCTGAAGATTTGCTTGAATGTATTGTACGTGGCGTTCATAGTTGAAGCAAAGTTCGCTCTGAACACGTGTTCATATGCATCGTCTTTGGGTCCTAGACATGTATGCTGTTCTTAGGGCTTGAATTTTCGGTAATATCTCTTCTATGTATGGTCGATGTAGGCCGCCTTGGCAATGATTACCCCAGCCTGGACAGCGGCGTTTGCATCACCTCCAGCAGCTATGGCCCTAGCTATGTCTGGTGCTGGAGTGAGTGGTGGAGAATCACTACATCCAAGATCCAAGCGCGGGTCGGCATCGACAGATACTCGATCTACTCGGCTTTCAATATCAACCAATTTTCAGAGACCGTCGAATCAAATTTTCAACGAGCCCAATCAACAGCTCCTAAAGACAAGGTGACTGCAAAAGCTGTAGCCCTTTCTGCTGCACGTGATCAAGAACGAGCAGCTCGGGTGGGCTCTGTGCGTGGGCTGGGTGCTGTGGCTATGGCAACATCATGGCAGCGCAGAACTCTAACAGACAGAGAAAGGACAAGGCGGGGGAACATTGCTGAGGCTATGACTAACACTTGGCGAGATTATAACAAAGGAGATGATTTTTCAGGAATAGATATTAGTGAATCTGCGCACTCCCTCTTTGGTGTCCTTCCTGCTATGGTGGAAACTGCGAGGCGAATGCGTATTCTTGAGGTAATTTTTAAGCATATGGATTTATTCATTAAGTTGTTCAGTTTTCATTTGCTATGAGATTCTGAAGGGAAGATTTGAATCTGAATATTTGTCCTGATATATATTATCTTGATGATCGGACTTTCTTGACGCATAAGCACTTTCTGTAATCTCATGGGGCGCTTATGTTGTACTTGACAGGTCAACAGGCGTTCGATAGCGGCTGCTGCTGACGAGTTTGGCTCAACTGTAGGAGGTCGAGTTTGGCGATCCCTTATTCGACGGTTGCAAGAGATGGGTGCACTTTTTGGGCCATTACGAATCAGATTGGGCCTCTGGAACGGGTATAATTTATTGCGGACCTTGGCATCTCTTTACAGCCTGGCAGTCTGAGATGTCTGGCGTGTCTGTCTTTGATGTTCGTTTTTTCACACTATGCTTTTTCTTTGTGAGGCACTCTCTCTAAGTAGTCCACAATGGTACCGACTCGTTTGGGTCTTTTGGAAAACTGATATTTTGAAGTTGCTATGGTGTTAATAGCTTGACTTCCAATCAAATCAATAGTTCCAGGATAAATGTTTATCCTTTTTGCTTCACCATAGCAATTGGGATGGTGATGTAGGTCATACGTTTGTAATTCCTCGCTATGAGTTCTTCTGTTCTTGGATGCTCTGAGTGGTATCAAGAAAATAAGAGCATTTAATCTACTGTAGTCGTTAGTCTCCATTCTTGCATAATGTCTCGGCTTGGTATAATTTTTTCAGCCATGATCATCCTGCTAGTCACGTATAAAATATTTTCCATTAGTCTGATGACGGCGATCCCTGCATAATCTTTTGTTCACCTAATGCGGGTGCATAACTGAACTCCATAATTTGGGTTGCCTGCAGGTCTACTGGAAATTAGATGCTTTTGAGAATTCCCTGCGCATGAGGAAGCGATTGAAGCAGAACTACAAGGGCGGGGAACACCGGAAACAAGGATCTGAGCAACGTTATCGTGCAAGATCTGACGGTGCTCTTCCTGTGACTTCTGCAATGGCTAAGCTTATTACTGTAAAAAGCAGTGCTGATGATAGAGGAGAAGAGGCATCTAGATCTGAGGATGAGATAGAGGGAGTTGGTTCCACTTCGAAAGCACCTGAGTTTAACACAACTAGTGCGGTAGTTTTTCCTAAAGCAGCTCAAACACAGGCCCCAAATAAAGCTGCAGGTGCAACTAGTCCAGCTCTTAGTCCTGAACCACCAGCTCCTTCCGTTGTAGAGCCCAAGGAGGTTCTAATTCTGGAAATGCCTGGAGTCATGATTCAGCCATTGAAACTGCGAGGAGGAATGTTCCAGGTTGGGATTCTAAATTCTGTTCTTGTTTTATTCTTGCAAACAAAACGATTTTGAAATATTTGTAAATTCATAAGAATATAAATTTCTTGAAAATGTTCATAGATTGAGCAACAGTCATGTTTATATATGAAGGTCTTCTTGAACTTTTTGCTGGTTGAAACTCCTGTGCTGCCTAAACTTTCCGTAATTATTTTTTATACTATCTCACAGCCATGTTTTGGGTGCAGGTCACAACACGGCGTATTTGCTTCATGTTAGATGAGCGCGTGCGTATCAATGAGTCAGGTGTAGTGGTTTTAATTGGTGCAGACGGTGTCTCCGAGATCGAGACTGGAGGGGATGTGGAAGGAAGGAGAAAACAAAGAAAGGATGGGTCTAATGACAGGCTTTGGCCTCTGTCACTGCTGAAAGAAATATACACTCGAAGGTAATGTCGGCTCACTCATACATCTCTTTAACCAATGGTTTTTTAACCATACTGCAGTAATTGCTTTGGTGGTAATTCCTCTGAGGAAGCTGATGGCCGTGAGCTGCTGATAATGCGCAAGTCGTTGGTAATTCGAAATTTGAAAAATATTTGAAATATTTGACGTATATAGAACAAGATGACTGAAGATGTCTTTGGGCTTTTTCAGTATGGTCCTACATTCTGTAACGCTAATGCGAAACCCATGACGACATATCAAATGAATTCCTTCTTGCAGATATGACCTGCGAAATAGTGCGTTGGAATTCTTCATGGCAGATAGATCTAATTGTCTTTTTAACTTTGGGGTAAGCCATTCTTTCATCTATGCGTATTATTATACCTTTTCTACATGCAAATATACTATTTAAACCTTTCTACAGAAAAGCGTATGTCAACTTGTGATATGAATTTTGGTGGCAAATGCTTTAGTACTAAGAATAGAGCTCATTTGTGATGCCTGTTAATGGATTTTAAAGGCGTGTCAATTATAAACCTTGTAGACAAAAATTATTTGTTTTATCATTCCTTGTCCACTGCCTTTGTCAACCTTCTTCCTTGACATATTGGGTAGAATCTATTTTTGTATTTTCAGAGGCCGTTTTAAGGTATTTATTGCATCGTAGGATGGTCATAAAACTTCTCATTAGGATTGGCAATCCCTTTCCAGAGGGCCATCTTCAGAGACTTCAAATACGTGGGTTGTATGAATCCTTGGTGTTGCATTTTACTAGCTCTACAGTATCAGTTATCAATTAAGATTTACCAGCTTTTATATGGTGTCACGAAGTCCTCACAATCTACTTGCTTTGAACAGACGTCTGAAGCAAGGGAAATGGTCTATAAGGCCATTGTGGAAGCAAGGCCTCCTGGGTTGGATTTTATTCATGCTGCTACTCAGGTTGGTTTCTTTACAGTATGGATCCCGTTCATTGTAGAACTGTAAATTCGGTTTGTTCTTACTAGAGTAATGTTATCAATGCAGCGGTTTAGCTGCGTTTTTATCTTTGTACCGAATTTGATTATCCGTTTTAAGCAGTGTCCATTAAACGTCTGACATTTGCCTTGCATTTCAGGATCCAGAACGTATACTGAAAAGGTCACAGGTGACTGAACAATGGGTTAATAGAGAGGTATGTCACCTGGCGACTCCAGATTTGTCAATGCCACTTGCTTAATCAGTAATGTATTTTATGGTGTTACCTTTTCTGTCATATCTACTTGGCTTGTCTGATCTTTGACCATGACATCCTTTTGCTTGTAGTAGGTCTGCATGCTAGAAGAGGCTGCCTGTGCCTAATTGTTTGATGAAATTTATGGCTGTAACATTCTGAACCTTGGGATATGATGGACTCTGCACAGATTAGCAATTTCGAGTACCTAATGCAGCTAAATACTTTGGCTGGGAGATCATACAATGACATTACTCAGGTTCCACCGTTACTCTGATTGACCTAATTATGAAATGACTAGTTACAGTAAGAAAAATGCTGGAAAGTTCAGCTCTTTCATGGGGTTTACTTGAATATCCTTCGACTCTTTGAGTTGATGTCTTTACTCGGCCTAACTCTGCCTAAATGTTTCTTGATGATGGTCAGTATCCAGTTTTCCCGTGGGTCCTGACTGACTACACCTCAGTGGAGTTGGATTTAGAGGACCCAAGAGTTTTTAGAGATCTTTCTAAGGTATGTCCGAGTTTCCATCCCAAAATACTGCTCTGTATTTATGCAAATGTGTTAAATCATTCTCCCTTACTTTTATTATGTTCTTGTGCAGCCAATCGGTGCATTAAATCCGGAGCGCTTGAAGAAGTATCTTGAAAGATATGAAAGCTCCGATGACACCATTATACCCAAGTTTCACTATGGCTCTCATTACTCAAGTGCTGCAGTGGTTCGTCAATGCTTACTCATATAATATCATGCATATGTCTTGGACTTTGAGACTTCCTTTCTATTTCTAGATTGCTGTAAACCAGCATATAGTTGCAGTACACTGAAGCCAGTTAAAAGGGGTTCACCAACTGAAATTTCTCAGTTGACAAATAGAGTCGATGGGCAAGTGTTCCTACATTTTCTTGAGAACGAAGAGTGGCTTACAATGAACCTTACCGTGTAGTCTTTGTTACTAGTAAGCCATGTTTTTCAGTGTCTATGTTGTGGAGATCTAATTTAGAATTGTCTCTGTGTCTGATCCTGGACTGGTAAGTACTCATGCCTGGGCAAGGCATTCACATGTTAACAATGTTTGCAGGGCTTACTGACGAAGGGGTGTATTGTCATGTATACCAGGCACTGTATTTTATGCAGCGTGTAGAACCATACACCGCAAAGGCGAATCAGCTTAAAAGAAAGATGAATTATGCGGACAATATGTTTACTGACATTGCATCTGCTTGGAATGGCGTGTTGGAAAACGTCGATGATGTGAAGGAACTGGTATTACATTTGTCTTCTCCGGTATCCTCTTTTTTCAGTATGATCATGTTGAGGCAACTTATGAAGGTACATGCAACGCCTAATGTGTTGTCTGATGTTCTTGTTAACTATGTGTAGGTCCCTGAGCTATTCTACTTGCCAGAGGTGCTCCTTGATGCTTCAGAGATGTCCTTGGAAGAATGTGAGACTGAAAAGATGCTGGGTATGACCGCTTTAAATCTTACACTTCTTCTAAGTTTATACGTTTGTATGTTAATATGTTTTCACGAACCTGAACTAGTGCAGATCTAGATTTCATTGTAATATCTTTGTAAGTTTGTGGATCTTTTCTGTATGTACTTTTTTTCTAGAACAATCTAATATTTAATGTACACTTTGTTCCAGGAAACGTCATGCTGCCACCATGGGCTGCAAATGCAGTTGATTTTATTCAAAAGCATCGGGCTGCTCTTGAAAGTGCATATGTTTCGGATCATCTGCATGAGTGGATCGATCTCATATTCGGGTAATAGTTCCAACATTTTGAGTCGCTTGCAGTTCGGAAAGCAGTACAGCAGATATTCATCTGGAATCCATTTCTTCTTCCATTCAATTCTACTTCAGTATTTGAAATTCACCTAGTATCCTTATTCGCTGATGACTCTCTTGTGCTGATTTATAATGGTTTTCAGGTACAAACAGGAGGGACCTGAAGCTGTGGCTGCGCACAATTTGTTTTTCTACTCATCATATGCAGGAACCGTGGATGCAGACAGAATTTCTAATCCGGTAACGCCTGGACTCGGAAATGAAGTTCAATCGCCCCAAATATTCACAATTCCATCAATTGAAAAATATGAAATCCATAGATGACTGGGAAAGTAGATTACAAAACACGAAAATTCGGAAGCAAAAGTGGGTAATATTGTTTTAAAATTAGGCTGATATCCGGTGGTACAGAAGAATGATACTATGTTTTACTTTTATTTGAATACGTTTAAAACTTCTCAGTTTTGGATCTGGATTTCAAGTCTTTTCGAGTTGAATTAGTTGTTTCATCGTCGCGAACTTGAATGTGACGTAATATAGAGCTCTAACAAACTATTTTGTGGTTTCCTACATTATTTTGTAGACCCTTCGCAAGGCAACTCGGGATCATATACTATACTTTGGTCAAACCCCATTTCAGCTCCTCACTACTCCTCACGTGAAACGAATGCCAGCAAAAAATGCTCTGCATTTGCAGGTCATACTACTTTTATATTCCTGTAGCTTAAAATGAGGAGGGCAGCTTCAGCCCATTAATGGAAATAGTACTGATATTTCCTCTGTTTAGATCAAATCATGCCATTTAGTTATTGGTATGTACTTGTGTGTTCAGTCAGTGCTTTCAGAATCTCTTTTTCATCTTCTCACTATGCTAATTTCTTTCAGTAGTTAGTTTCTTTCAGTAGCTAGTTGTCATGGTGGGGTACTGGACTTTAATTTAAGGTGTTGGTTTTTTTCCCCTTCAGACGGTTTTTCGCAACCCACAAGCAACGAAAGCATATGCGATACCTTTTCCGGATCGTTTGAATGTTCCTGCAGCCGAGTTACGTGTGACGCAAGATGCTCTTGTCACTATAGACACGGAGGTTCCAGGCTGTCATGTGGCTGTGCATCGTTGGCAAGCGAACACCCCAGACGGCAAGGGTAACCCGTTTTATTTCCAGCATGGAAAACTTGGGGTGGCTCCTAGTAATGGTGCGCTGGTCAGAATGTTCAGTAGATCTTCAGACGTGGATGAAGACACTCGTTATCCTAGAGTTGTTACATTGACTGCTCCGGGTTTGAGACTTGGGACTGTGGTAGCGATTACACCTGATGGTCGTTACCTTGTAACAGGTGAGTGCGAAACCATTCACGCACGTAGACCTGGCCGTTCATATCGGTTATTCGGGTTTACATCAAGCTGCAGGTTGTTTGAAGTTGTGCCTTTCGGCCGTCATTTTATGCAAGCAGATACTGTCCTTAACAATTACTTGTTTGAAAATTTAAGAATATCATTTCTCATGATCTCTTCTGAGGTAATATTTGAGTTCTTATGTAAGTATCCGTGATGAAGTGAAGCTATGGCAATCTGCAATAAAGTAAAGACTTCTTTGGCAGGCGTTCTCAGGTATCAGGTCCTAACCAGTTGATCATCGTCACCAGATTGATTTTCAAACGATTTATGTATATTCGCAGGTGGACATGCTGACAATTCCTTGAAGGTGATAGCAACTGACAACGCGCATGCTTTGGAAACCGCATTGGGGCATTGTGCACCAATTTCATGCTTGGGACTCTCGCCTGATGGCAGTACACTGGTAACTGGATCAAAAGATGCAACTGTGATATTGTGGCACATCCTGAGTGCAGCGAACTCTGGCGTTGTAAGTAGCACATCTGATACTGCATCGGTAGTGGAAGCAGCAGCTGCAGTGAGGTCCTCAGTAACTGAAGCTACGGAAGCGAATGCAAGCATGGTGGAGTTCCGAAGGCGTCATGTAGAAGGACCAGTACATGTGCTACGGGGGCATGTTGATGAGGTAGTGTGCTGCTGCGTAAATCACGAATTGGATCTCGTGGTGTCAAGCTCGCGTGCACGAGGAGTCCTGCTCCACTCCATCACACGAGGGCGGTTTCTACGGCGTCTGCCAGTGGAGAGGGCTGATATAGTCGCTCTGTCTTCTCAGGGCATTGTGATAGTCTTCAACAAATTCTCAAGGGTACTGCAGACTTACACGGAGAACGGACTTTTGGTTGCCTCGAAGTTACTTCCGTCATGGGAGGGTAGCATCACCTCTCTGGTGGTGTCAGTGGATGGATTACACGCCGTGATAGGAACCAGTTGTGGGAGGCCATTACCACCTGATGGCAGGTGGCAGAGTAAGAGCGTGCCTGCCACTGATGGTGGTCAACAGCCTCGACAATGGGATGTTGTAGGAGAACAACCTGATCACCCTGCGGGTCATACCAGAAATGTTTCCACAAGCTCATCGGAAAATTCAGGCGGACCGCCAAATGCAAGACATGTAGGGGAGCAGCCGTTCGCCTATGATCCCCAGCCAGCAATTATTCTTCTTGAGCTTTATACACTGGAGGTTAGTCCCATCTTAACCCCTGGATCAATTTGAGTAGTTTTGACTAGGGCGTGTGGAGACTTTTGTTCGATTAATTTTTTTTTTTGATCGACATTGCACTGATTCTGTTGATATAATTTTATTTTCCTACTGAATTTATATTTTTCACTGTATGTTCAATCAAACTGCTCATTTTCTTCGTCCTTTAGGGGCGGTAGATTTCGCTATTGGTTACTTGTTTAACTTGAAGACCTCGGTTCAGCAGAATTAACTGTTATTACAGTGGGAGCCAATTTCTTTTCTCTGGCATTTACCCTTGTGGACTATATTTGTGTTCGCAGGTTATCCAAAAGTTCATGTTAAAGAAAGGTCAGGATATCACAGCAATGGCTCTGAACCCTGATAACAGCAATCTTGTGGTCTCAACAGCTAATCGGCAATTGCTGGTGTTCACAGACCCTTCAGTAAGTTCCTCATGCTGCTTTTGGGTCACTCAAGTATAACTCTTGAGTGCTTGGCCACATTTATCACTCAATTAGATATGTAGTTGTTATTGTGTGATCTTAATCATGTTTAACCCCGAAGTGCCCAAGCTTAAATAAGCTAGTCCACTTCGGGAGCTAATTATATTTGATTATAATAATTGTCAAAAAATGTAGGGCGTGGTTTTTTCTTTCATTGTTCATTTTTTCACCTTCCTTGAATTTTCTTTTATGATTTATTTCAACTCCTGAAGATACGAAAGTGGCCGCTGCTGCCCATTTGGGCTTATAGAAATTATTGATGAACTCTCGTGTGCCGAGACAAATATTACCTCAATCATAACCAGAATATTACCAGAATATGCTGTTGATCATGTGCGTTGTTGTGAACAGCTGAGTGTGAAGGTGGCAGAGCAAAAGCAACGTTTTGGTGGAGTTCTAAATGCAGGGGGATCCACATTGTGATCCAGTGTTTTTAGAATTATTCACCTGGGATAGTTACACAATTTTGTTAGTATTAAGATGCACAGCTTTATGCGGCTGCTCTGATTTCTAAGCTAGGTGAGCAGTAGCTGGCTTACGATTACATAAGGTTCCCAGTATACAATCGCACTGGCGAAGTTGAAGTCAATGCGTTTACTTGTGGAAGTGATGAACAAGTATTGTCTGCAATAGAATTTTGTGTCATGTACACTTGTAGATTTAGGTAGTGCTTGAACCAAATGTTTAGAAAATATCAGGGTAGATACACATTCTTAGATTAGATCATGTAGTTGTGAGCCTGTGTCGATAGCAGTAAAACTAATGTCGACCATGAATTGTTTTCAAGACTTTATCAGATTTTACTTGTTTAGCGCATATGGGCTTTCCTTCTGATTGCGTTTTCTACTTAAATTCCCCTTGCTCAGATTTCTATCCTTATTGTGATTTGCTCGAATGTTCGAAGTAATCGACGACAAGAAGTAAAGTATTTTTCCCATTCCCGTGGCTTTCAACTGTTGAGTGTGTTTCTTATCATTAAATAAGATAATACGATAATAAGTAAAATTTTGGAATTGATCAATATTTGAATTGGAGATTGGCAAACTTGTAATGTGAGAATTTTGGAAACGTTGCCTTCATTTCAATCATTCACATTTGGTCATTCACGCATTAAACAACGCGATAGTACTTAAGTATTATACAACAATGTATTAAGTTGAAGTAAAAAACGGATACAGACAATTGACAATCTACAAAAGTTTTAGCTTAAACAAGGCTTGCAATAAAAACCCAAGAAAATATAAATTCAAACACTGTCTTGGAAATAATCCATCAAAATTTGAACTCAAATTAGGCCATGACAACCTCATCAAAATTTTGGAATGAATTAGGGCCCTAAGCAAAAATCCACCAATTTTTTAGGCTCAAGTCACAAAATTTGCCTCAAAAAATATTTTAGTGAAAATTCACAAAAAATTAAGTTTAAATAGGCGATGAGTATAAACTCACCAAAATTGACGTCAAATAAGGCCTTGAACAAAGGCTCACCCAAATTTTAGTCCAAACAAGGTCTTGGTTCAATAGAGTTATTTGTAAAGTACCCCAAACCGGGGTTTAAACCCATGAGTTTTGTGAAAAAGCCGGTTGAGTCAAAAAAGTCAGAATAAAAGTGGGTATGAAACTTATTTTGCCATCAAAATGGTGCCTAAAAAAGTTTGGTCCCCACTTTTGAAGTCGTGTGACATAAGTACCTTTCGAAAAAGTTTGACGCTTCAACTATAGTTGCCTTTTCAACTTCAAAAAAAGTCATGCCCAAAGTAGGGGGGACTTTACAAATAACTCAAATGTCCACATTAAATTTTTTTGTAAGCTTTGTGATAGACCTCAATATACCCTTCTCATTTTCCATCGTGCCTTATCTTTTCCTACTCTCTTCTTATCTTTCCCCTCTTTTCTAATGTCCTCTCTATCCCCTTCTCCCTTGCCTCCCTCATTTGCACTTCTGAACCCGGAAGAATTAGGCTGTATGAACAAGTCGACAACTTTTTATTGTTTATTTTTTTATTCTTTTTTTGTTCTTTATGAACTTCTCAACTGTGATGAAATTTCAAAGCACTGAAACTCAAAGCATGAACTATTGGAGAATTGAATTGGAGAGCATAAAATCTTGGAAATTTGCATGATGAATCATTGCATAATAGAGCAATGGGAAACAACATCCTTTTGTAACGACCGGACCTCATTTAATTTCCAATTTATGCCCTTCTTCGGCAATTCTCTCCTTCATAGACTCCTTTAATTTTGGGATAAAGTTCCACTGGAATTTTAATTAATTCACTTCAAATTCCCAAGTTTGCTCAAAAGTTGACACTACTAGAAAAATTAGTGTTCAAAATCAAGAGAAGAGTGTTGATTTTTATTGTTAATTGGACTAGTAAATTTGAACAATGTCAAACTAGAAAGTGTTGATTTGGACGTCAAAATTAACACTTTTGTGTTAATCTTAAACATGAGAGTGTTGATTTCATTGTTAATTTTGACGTGCTTATATTAATATATACCAAAAAAACTTTTAATTTTTGTGTTAATTTTTAATAATTTATGTAAAAATAAACTGGTCCTACCAATAAAAATCACCATGTGACAAGTCACCTAGACCGACTCCCCCTTTCACATGCCAACTTAATGGCTAGGACTTGGACCTAGGTGAATAGGCCCACTCACGTGGTACGCCACCTAGGCACCGCCAAGTGACACGCTACTAAGGTTGACGGCCCAAGGGTTTGAATTGGCAACCTCATCAATACCGCCCAATGCTTTATCCATCACACCATGCTCTCACACTTCTGTGATAACATGGCCAATTTTTTCATTTAGCGCAAAATCGGTTGAGGGGTTAGAATTTATTTTAGTTTAAACTATTGTTTTTGAGGTTAATTTAAACGTATTTTGAGTTGGTTTCTAAAAAATGTAATTGTAGGATCTTGTTAACTACTATCAAGTTAATATACTTTGAAGTTTTCAAGTATTTTTACCAAACTAGTTTTGAGATTTTGATTTTTAAAGATCAAGTTCTGATACAATGGTAGTTTTTTTTTTTTGTTTTTTTTGTTTTCTAAGGAAAATGCATTGATAAAAACTTGGAATGATTTTTCAAAAAAATCACCCAAGGCGGAGTTTTTGTCCAAATCCAAATGTATATTTTTTGTTATAGAAAAAAGACTTCACGAACTACAGATGGAAAAAAAAATTTTAAATTTAAAAAAAAAAAGAATAGAAAAATAAAATAAAAATAAAAATAAAATAAAAATATTTGAATATCGGTCAGCCACCAAAAGGGAGCAATGACCAAAAATTGCTAAAATTTGCTTAGTAAAATTTTCATGTATTTCAAATATTTTTAACCCCTAAATGCCCAAGGCCTTTTTCAACTTCTAGAAATTTCCTCTAAATTGCACGAAACGACAACATTTTGATTAGTTGTATCAATTTTTTTGGAATTGTAATCGTACAAGTTCAAACTAGATATGTTTGAGATCACATAGGAGAAGATACTACAACAATATCACTTATGGATTCAAAGATTATAATGTTCGATTATGAGGGTGTTAGAATTGCAAAAGTTATTGAAAGTCTTCCAATCCTCTTTTTACATGTCATGTATCACCCTAATCAATTTAGAGCTTTTCAAAATATATTGTACAATGGTTTTCAATGAATTTCTAATGTTATTTTCTCTCCAAAATTTAGTGCATTTGAGGCTCATTTCTAAGAGCCCCCAAAACTATGGAAAGTCAAGATTGCTATGGACACCCTTGCACAAAATCTTGAATAGAAAAATCATAATCATTCATTTTCCATATTGAATCGTTTTATGCTAAGACAAGAATTCAAGAAGGATTTTCCAAAAATATAAACTACTCAAAATAGCAACTTGGATAGGTTTTATTTAACTTCAAAGTATTGGAAAAACCAAAATTTGGTCCTTTGAGCATTTAGGGGTTAAATCATGTCAAAATTATTTTCATACCTTTATAAAATTGATGAGTAATAATGAAAAATTATAAATCATAAAACAAAATATTTCAAAGATATAGACTGTTAGACGTTCATTTTTACAAAACAAGTATAATACCAATTTTGTTAAAATGGCGGCATTTCATTAGAATGGCACGTTTTGAGGTGATTTAGGTCTTTAGGATGAGGAAAATGCATGACAATATGGCATTGGGGAGTGTAAAATAGGTTGATTTTGGTTTATTGGAGACCAAAGCAGCACGCGAGGGTCCTAGATATGCAACCCTTATCACACAACACAACACTAATGCAACCCTCCTTTTCAAAATGGCACATGACATACTGCCATTTCAACAAAATTGGTGTTGTGAGGTCTTTAGGAGATTCAATGTTCACAATAGTTACTTGAATAATCATCATCAATTGTTCACATTTTTAAAAAATCATATTTCTAATATATTTTTTGTTTATAAACTATTATTCATTCAATTGCCATGATGTTTTCATAACTACATATATAAAACAAAGATTAGTGAAGATTTTTTACCTCCTTTTGTGATGTAGTGTTTTCCTAAAAAATTCTAAGATCTTAGTGCAAAATTCATCAAAAGCGCCCTTTAAAAAGTCAACTCATCTCCAAACATTATCACACTTAGAATATTACATTTCAACCAATAAAAAAAAATCATTTACAAATCCTCAATATTTTATTTGTAATCGAATTACAAAATAATTTTGAATTTTTTCTTTTAAAATTTATACAAAAATATCGTTCATTGCAATTGTAGAACTATTTGTATGGATAGAATCCAAAATTCATAATCTTCTACTTTGGTTCTTACGTCAAGTTCAAAATCTTTCTTAAGTTGCATTTTATAGTACATTTTTGCAAAACTAACAAGTGTATGGAAGATCTTGGGTATTTTGGGATTACAACACTTTATAATAAATGTTTTATGATAACATTTAGTAATGACACTATGAAAAGATTATTCATATGTTCAAAATATTCCTAAATAATCCAAAAGATTTTTGATAGATTTAAGAAAATTACTCTTATAATCAAAAGATTTTAAAAAGATTATACAAAGATTCCAAAAGATTATTCATATATTTAAAACATACTCCAAAGATTCTGTATATATTCAAAAGATTTCCAAAGATTTCTAAAGATTCCAAATATATTCAAAGATACCAAATATACTCAAAAGATTCTAAATATACTCAAAATATTTAAAATAGACTCAAAAGATTCTAAACGTATATACTTAAAGATTCCAAGTATACTCAAAAGGATTTAAATATCTATTCAATTTTAAAATATATATATTCCAAAGATTCCAAATACGCTCAAACGATTGCGAGTAAACTCAAAAGACTCCAAATATAATGAAAATATTCTAATGTACATATAAGATATCAAATTTAATAATTTTTTTTCTAAAAGTACTCAAAAGATTCTTAAAAAATTGTCAAAAAATCATCAATAGAGAGGTGTTGTTTTTTTGTTGATTTTGATAAAAAAGGTACTGGAGTTACTAAAATTGTTCAAATTCACACAAATTTGTGAAAATGGTCATTACAATTGAGTTATTTGTAAAGTCTCCCCTACTTTCGGCATGACTTTTTTGGAAGTTGAAAAGGCAACTATAGTTGAAGCGTCAAACTTTTTTACAAGATACTTATGTCACACGACTTCAAAAGTGGGGACCAAACTTTTGTAGGCACCATTTTGATGGAAAAATAAGTTTCATACCCACTTTTATTTCGACTTTTTTAACTCAACCGACTTTTTCACAAAACTCATGGATTTGAACCCCGGTTAAGAGTACTTTACGAATAACTAAATTAACAAAAAATCAACATTATTCTATTGATTTGGACGCCATTTTCAAGTAGTGTTATGTGATTACAAACTATATTGTTGTGGGAGGTTGTTATTGCA
>CAXARX010000047.1:0-19312 GCA_963971425.1 Bryoerythrophyllum caledonicum | reverse complement strand
CAAGTACAAGTTTTCTTAGTCAGCATATTCTAGACCGAGGTTGGAATGTGACGTTGTTATGAAGTTGCTTTCACTGAACCCCTGCTCATTCATGAGATTTAATTTTTTTCTGTTTTCAGAGGATGATGATATGATAGCCCCGGCAGTCTAAGTGGGAGAACGATCTGCAAACCTTTGCATTACCAACTGCCATTCTTAGTGTGTAGGGTAGCTCCTGGACTACAGATTAGGTTTTTATCACTCATTCATTCACTCGGAGCGCCACTGGCATCGTCTGCTGGGATTGTTGTGGACTGCATTTGTTCTTCTATGTCAATGAATTCAGTAATCAACAGAGCAGATGATTGAGTGGATCAGTTTTTTTACATCACATCACAGTTTTTTTTTACATCACATCACGTTGGGCATTGATTGCGATCAATTGTTTTCAGAGCTAGTAAAACATGGTGTTGTTTTTCACCACATAAAATAGTGGAAGTCATCATAAATCAGACTTTGAGTGCCTATGTCCGGTGATGTTGTTACAAGAGAACAAAATTCTGTCTCTTGCACATTTCAGAAATGAAATGTGACAAGGTTTCTAAAATTGTTACAATTGTTGCTTGTTTTCTATGAAAACTTTTGTTTCACGGACTAAACCTATTGTCGATTGGCTCAAGGTTTGTGATATGGTACAAAATGTATAAGAATGTTTAAAGAATCTAGTACTAAGGAGTGCTTTTTGTTAGGAGAGCTTACAAAACAAGCAAGATTGCTTGTACAAGGTTTCCATGATACTACCCTCTTCTACTTTGAGAAAGTTGGATTTCTTGTTCCAAAGATGGATGGCATATGAGCCTTGTTGCATCCACTCCAGTTCTTTTGCCTGCACTCATCCCATGTTCAGCTCATTAGTCATTGCAAATCAAGACGGGTTTTTTCTCATTGAAACAAATCATGACACTACCATAATCTCATTGAGACCTTATAAGCTACAAATGACAATTTTGATGTTGCCTCATGTTCTTCAAAATAACTATTTCAATAAAGCCTTCTAAACTACAAGTGACAATCTGAACAAGTCCTCACAATTTGAAGCCTGGACTGAAACCAAACTCAGTCTGCGATGCACAGAAAAAATGATGCAAACATTGCTCAAGCCTGGATGCAAAAATTCAATGAAAGACTATCCAGTTGTCACTCATCCCTCTATGCTTCAAACCTAATATATATACTAGTGCAAAAAGGATGTTGAAATGACAATGTTAAAATGACATTCTTTGTGACAAAAATGTTATTTCAACATGTCGTTTAATCGCCTTTCTCATTTAAACACCCCTTGTGCACTAGTGACACATTCCCTCGTTGATTCTACAAACAATCATGCAGTCAAGGTATGCCCCAAGTGAACCATTTATATGGAATCAAAGAAAAGCTTGACATGGGACAGAAGGAGTACTCAGAAGCAGCGGTGATCGGGGCGGTGGTGATGAGAGAAACTGATAAGTACCTGCCACTCGGATTGACGCTCATCAGTGGGGCGCTGGAAGAAGAGAGCGATTTCGACCCAGTTGACAGGGTAGAACGCCTGCAGCGGCAACACAGACACGGACCGCGAGCAATTCTCGCAGTGCAGGGTGCGCTCCACGACGCGACTCACGAGGTAAGGGCCATTCCATCCCCACTTGCTGCCATCAAACGTGTCCACGAATTCTCGCAGAAAGTCAAGCACCACGGGATGATGCCGATCGAACGCGAGCACGGCGTTGTTGAGGCGCGTCCACCGCCCGGTCGTCGCGTCCTGGCTCTGCGTGCCCACCGCGTTCCGGACTGATTCAAGCGGCTTCAGCACTACCACGTCCGTGTCCAGGTATACGCCGCCGTATTTCCAGAGCGCCGCCAGGCGCATCAGGTTCGACAAGTTCTGCATCAGGTTAATGCACCCCGGGTCCGCCGTCCCGTCGCGCAGCCGCCGCCACCACGTCGCCGCCGGCGTGCCCGCGAACAGCGCCTCCAGGCCTGGCGTCACCGCCGTCACTCGGTAACCCCTCGCCACGAACGGCTCGAGGATCTTGCGACCTGCCAGTGTCACCACTCTTGCAGTCTACATGTTCATTACTACAATCATTTCTCTGCATTGGTCTGATTATTGCACGACACTCTCGAATCCATCTACATTCATAGGAGAAGGATCATGAAATAAACGTATTCCATTCACAAAACTATTATTGGTAGAAGAAGAATTGGGTGGGTGTTCACCAGGCTCGGAGTCGAGAGTGCGGGAGAGGAGGGCGACGCAGGCGTGGGGGTGCCACTTGAAGATGCTCTCCACGCAGAGCCTCTCCCGGGGTCCGAATGAGCTGACGGGCGACATCCACGTCAAGATGAACCGCTGCCTGCACAACTTGCCGGAGCTAGTACCGGAGCTGGAGCTACTCCCGCTAACTGTGCACAGGTTCCTCTCATCACTAGCTTGCACTCTCCTCGATTGTGTACCGTCCGCGTCACCGAGATCCTCGGAACAGCCGCAGAAGAATTGCCGCATTCGCTCCCGGAACTGCTGTGAAACGGCGTCCTCCTTGAGAATCTGGAAACTGCTCCAGTGCGCCACCAGCCATTGTCTTCGCTCCCAGCTCGTCATCCTCTTCAACCTGTCCATCATCCACAGTCGATCTCACTCAATTCCTCAAATTTCTCATGCCGTCACAGGGAACCTTGACCAGATCACCGACTAGCAAAATCTCATGCACTTCAAAACATCATTAGCTCATTTAAAAATGCGTACATTCATTCAAAAATAATGATACCACCATCTCGAACCAGTACGCCAAACTCCTTGGGTGTTCTACAATCAACTTGTGTTACAAATTACTCCCTTGGGTACGCAACTCCCATATTATACGCAGGGCTCATTGGCATTAAAACGACAGCTTTTGTAAAAATTATACCAAACTATATGAAAATTATAACGCCCAAAAAGACCAATTAAAATAAAACAGAATGCGAAATATGTTGGGTTGCATGTTTGTTAAAAAAAAAACTTGACAATGCTTACATATAATTGAAATACCTATTTTGAAGTGTTAGAAATAGATAGTGGCATAGAAGAAGTTGTGTTCAATCAAAATTAATAAATTTTAATTATAATAAAATTTCTTAAATTTTTATTCAAAAGTCCAAACAGTTGGGTAGCTTGGTCTATGCTACATGTATTAAAAAAAACTCATTTAATTACGTTTTTTAGTGCTATTATTGTCTTCAAAGAATAATCTTTTTGTTGTAAGCACTCATTCATATATATTCTTCTACACAATAAATAGCAATGGTTCAATGGGATGGATGTAAGTATACTTTTTAAAAATAAAAAAAAACGCTCAATGTGCCATCAAACTAACCAACCCCAGAATATGTAAATTAAGGTTAAGATAAAACCAAATTACACAATTGATTACATTCAATAATTATGATAGAGTCAAATTATTTAACATCACAAAGAAATACAGGATTGTATGAAATTGTGGATTCCGAAAAATTGTCCGACTGACCTGGCTTGCAGCTCGTCGGCTTCAGTCGAGGAACGAATAACGAGCGGCTGCATAAACGCAGACTCATGGTCGCTAGACTCGGCGATGCTTCGGACGTGGCGGGGCAGAGATTGAACGTGGAGCTCCGGAGCATCGGACTCGTCGCCGGGGAGGTGCACTTGTGCCGGCGCTTGGGAAGAAGAATCGGGAGAGAACGATATCATGTGGAATGCCAAGAATGTGCGTGCGCACACCACGAATGCGATTAATGCTCCCAGAAAATAAAGCGACAACAACGTCGTGCACATGTTCGTCGACTTGCGACGCAGGAAATTGTTGCTCCGCGGCTGTGGCTCCTTCTTTTGAGTCCCCCCCTCCATGTGACCGACTCCTTCACCTCCACTGTTTGATCAGGAGTTGTCGGGTTTAGGGTTCACGTTGGGTTTACGGAATGAAAACAGAAACTGGGCTCGACGTTTTCTAATTACGGTGTAATTCTTAATTAGCAAAATTTAATCATCCCATCTGTTGTGCAACTGTATCAATTAATTACGCAGTTAGGTTTGTAATAAAAAGCACATTTTTTATACACCAGAAAACCAGTAACAGACTATCTCCGAGATTGGGGTCACAGCTCTATGATCGATCGATGATTACTAAGGGTCAGGAGGGTTCCGACGCGACCATTGAATTGGTAACCAGTGATCGATCATAGGAGAGTTTCCAACACATTTTCAAAGTGTCCGCAATTGATGTAACATAGGGAGAGCTTCCTTCAAATGAAACACAATTTTAAAGTGTCAAAGCTGGTGATATGTATACTGTATGTATATTAATTTGTTCTGCCATTTCTTTCACAGCAAATCTAGCTCGTGACCAGTATATATACTGAAGGACTTCATAGTTGCACAATCAGTCGATCGATCGATCGATCGTCTCTCGTTTCGCAACGAGACGATCACAGTCACGACTATTCAATAATTATATATATCCCCTTCAAAAACCAACCACTCAGACGACACTCAAACTGCTCACTAACGCCATTCAACTGCATACAGACACCACATGCGGGATGCAGCACCTGGCCACTTCATCATTCATAGAAGCTCACACGAGGTGCAGCAATGAATAACCACCTTCCTTGACACAATCGACCCAGTGCAAATATAGCACCGTAAACTCATGCATTGACCAAATAATTAATATTCTCTTGCAATTAAGTTGCTAGCTATGATCCCAGCCTGCAATTGGCAATGAACTCACTAAAATATCATAGTCTGTAGTACAGTGTCGAAGTTGCAGGGGTGCTAAGCGTTGCCCAACAGACAAAATCATTCACATGTGCATGACATCTCCCTCTACTTGTACATGTACAGTCTTGCACAATTTTAATTTTTAATATATTTTGGTTCACAATTTTTTTGGGTTTATACCGGGGGCATGTAACACCAATTTTGTAAAAACGACGGCATTCCATTACAATGGCATGTTTTCAGGTGGTTTAGGATGAGGAAAATGCATGACAATATGGCATTGTGGAGTGTAAAATAGGTTGATTTGGGTTTATTGGGGACCAAAGCAGCACTCGAAGGTCCTAGATATGCAACCCTAATGACACAACACTAATGCAACCCTAATGACACAACACTAATGCAACCCTCCACTTCAATGGCATATTGCCATTTTAACAAAAATGATGTTGTATGCACGTAGGAAAGAGGTATTCTAGAATACCCTGGCATAGTGTATTTTTTGAAAGTGTTCACCCCCAAGTATCACCTTCCTAGTCTTCATGTGAGTATATGATTGATTCAAGTCATTGCAATATACATTCATGGAGTAGCCAAATGAATAATTTTTTTATTACGTAACATTTAGTAGCATGTATTGCTGACTAGTGCAAAAGTGGTGTTTTAATGACATTTTAATTGACATGTTGAAATAACATTTTAAAGAATTTAAAACATGTCATTTCCGCATCCATTTTGAACTAGCGGTATACATGCGTTGGCTTTAGAGTAGTTGGTGTGAAACATTCCACACCCAACAGTGCTTCATCAATGGATATGAAGGTTACTCAATGTTATTCATCCAAAATGACCATGAACTGCTTTTGAGGTGCTTAGAACACCAATTTTGTTAAAATGGTGATATGCCATGTGCCATTTTGAAGTGGAGGGTTGCATTAGTGTTGTGTTGTGTGATTAGGGTTGACATATCTAGGACCTTCACGTACTGCTTTGGTCCCAAATAAACCCAAATCAACCTATTTTACATTCCCCAATGCCATATTGTCGTGCATTTTCCTCATCCTAAACCACCTGAAAACGTGCCATTCTAATGGAATGCCGCCATTTTAACAAAATTGGTGTTTTAGCTTCTTATCACTGGTGAGGTCAAGAGTTCCCTATCTCAGTTCAAGTCTCTTATGTATGATCACTATAGCAGTGCAATGCTTTGGGATTTGTCTTAGGGATTATTTTTTTCCCTTTGAATTTCAATGCATTAGCCTTGTGGCTAATGTTTTATTTGGAGCTAAAGTAAGTTATTTGCTTTTTGATTTATCAGGGGCAACAATTAGTTGGATTAGTCTAGGTTAGTTTGACAAATTTTTTGGGGGCTAATGTCACTATTTACAAGTTTACAAATTCACTGCAAGAGGTTGGAATTAACTCATGGAACATTATCCCGATTAATGCTTTGAAATATTCTTGTGAAAAAGATAGAATAAAATATAAATAAATAAATAAAGAATAAGAAAGTACCAAAAAAGAGAATTTTTTTTATTTATTTTAATTTTTCATGAAATGTTTTTGAAGAAATCACGACCACGTTTTCTTTGGCTAGAACTTAGAACTTGCGCTAGATTGGGCTCCTCCCTTAGATCATGGCTTTTCAATTCAACCATTGGATTATGCAAATTAGAAAGTGCCTTCTAGTGACTTAGAAGGCACTATTAGATACAAAATAAGCTCCCCACATATATAACTTTGAATCTTTGATTTTGCCAAATTTGAGGTCAATGAAATGGTGCCAAAAAAAAAGGAAGGAGTTCATATAGGTTCTCTATGATGTTCACGGGGAGAAACATATTTTTTTCCACGGAATTCATTTAAATTTAAATTTTACATTCATCTAGAATACCAAATTTCATCCACACTTGATGATTGTATTCATCAAAACTTTACAATTCGAATACAAAAAATCATCCAAAATTTTAATTTTTATTTAATATAATCTCAAGCCAAAGCAAAAAAAACTTTAAAAAGATAAAAAAGAAGTTGATTCATGGAGGAGAAGAGTTAGATCATTTCATGTGAGTGAAGCTTTTCTCCCCGATGAATGTACTTTCACTATGATTCCCAATTTCCAAAGGGAAACTCACAAGAAATTGCTAATTTCTTCTATAGCGAGCTAAGTGATTTTTGGGGCACTTGTTCTTAGACAAAGTTACTTTTTTTTGAAGTTTCAATAAGATTATGTTAAGATTCTTGAAGATTCCTAGCGATTCCAAAAGACTCTCAAAGATTTTAAACGATCAATAAATTTTTGTTGATTTGTTGACGAAGGTATGTAGATCAATAGAAATGCGTTGGCATCATTATTCAAACAATTAATCATGTTCTTTTGAATCTCTTAACAAAAGCTTGAATGTGATTGCACTTATTTTATAGTAGCACGTGTGTGACTGAACTCAACTTTAAACATTTGTAACCTTTTCGTTGGAAGTAAAGAATCTTCTGTGAAAATAACATCGTCGCTCTAGAAACATGATTGGTGTCACTAGAAGAAACCCATGTCAAATTAAACGGACGGTTTTTGACGTCCACGTCAGTTAATGTTACGTTTGATGTTAGATTTAACATAAAATATGTTAGATCTGACATCAATTGCAACATTAAGTAATGTGGACGTCAAAAAGCGTCTCTTTAATTTGACGCGGGTTTCTTCTAGTGTGTTTGGATCTTACAGCCGATAGCCTTTGGTACCAGTTGTTTCACTATAGTTAAGGAATAAACACCAATTTCGTTAAAATGGCAGTATTCTATGTGCCATTCTCATCTTTGATAGAGAAAAAATATGCCTTAGAAAAGTTCATACTATGCCAATTCTATTCTAGACACATGTAAATCACTCCTAGTTCACGTATCTCCTCTTCCTTCATGCCATGTGTCTATAAACTTCCTTCTTTTCAAGAATTTATGTCTACCATTTCAATGGAATACCGCCATTTTAACGAAATTGGCATTAATATAGATTTTAATTCTTTATGTTGAGTTTTGTGTGCTTTTCATCTGGTATATGAGAATAGGCTTGGCATCCAAATGTGCAGAGGTTACCAAGATCAGACTTTATACCGGTGCAGAGTTCAAATAGAGTGGCATTTAGTAAAGTCGTAGTATATCTCACCCTCCGTGGAAAAACTAAATGGGCTAAAAATAGATTCTGATTTGACCTATCACCAATGCGCATATTTCATTACGCATGTAAAAACAGTATACAAAAAATTTCATATGTCTATTTTTAGCCCGTTTGGTTTTTCCACGGAAGGTGAGATATGATAGTTGTGTAACTAAGCAACTTTAAACATACTTCAAGCTGATTCGACTATGGTTCAATTTTTCCTTTGAGAGATTCCATTTTGAGCTGGATTGTAACGTGGCATTGAATGCCATGATCCATTCAAAATTTGTGGAACTTATTGGAAGTATATTCTCCTCCATTATTAGACTTGAGGATGAGAATCTTAGAAGGGCTAAAATTGATTTTTCACCAAAGATTCATAAGTTTGAAAATGAAACAAAATGTGTGATTTCTTGTGAAGAAAACAAGAACGGCAAGACTGTGAGGTTTTGTCCTAAGTTAGTGTGAAAAGGGTGTGAGACCTAGTGTAAAAAGGGTTTAAGACTGCAATATGGAAATTGACTGAGTCGATGGGTAGTTTTGTCTAGAGGACAAAATCAATAAATATGTGCCGGTGAATCTCCAAAAGTCATCAATGTGTTTGAATTTCATTGTCTACGTGTTTTGAATGGATAGTCATTAATGGGTCATTTTGATCATTTTGATTAATCTTAATCGTTTTGGTTAATCTTGATTAATCCACCCCTTTTCTCCTAAAATGAATAAAAATAAAATCCAATAGCCTTACTGCAGGCATACAAAGATGAATACTATCACCAATACAAATATGAAGATGAAGACGAATATGTAGACACTTGTTTGGGAATTGAAATCAGCATCATAGAAATTTTCAGCAATTTTAGCAAATGAAATAGTAGTCAAATGAGATGGTAGACAAATGAGATGAGACAAGCACGCAAATGAGATGAGATAAGATGAGATGAGCATACAAATGGTACTCAAACGAGATGAACATATGTACCTTCACATTATCAAAAACTCATAACTCTCGGAACTTAGGTTTCCATCTCTATTACTACAATGAGGTTCACTAAACAACTTTTCTTCATGTTAAGTTTATTAATCCACAATTTGTTGCTAAAGAAATATTACTAAGCAACACGACAATAAAGACAGAAAATCATATCACAATCTTCTTCACCTAGGAAGAATCCACCCAATCATTGAGTGCCATAGCCATAAAAAAAACTATTCCATCAACGAATTATGCAAATATTGCACTCCATTGTCCAAAAGTAGCAACCTCTAAACCCTAAAAGTCATTTGTAGCAAAGTAATCACATTTGGACTACACGAATTCAATATTTGTGTGCATGATGTAAGTTTTGTGCAAATATCAAAATAGCAAGAATTGAGAAAAAGAGCTACAAGATGATCACAATAACCACGCAACCAACAACAATTGAACTTGTGGTTGCTTCATGAGGATTTGTATTCATTGCAACCCCAAGTTACAAAAATCAAACTAGAGAGATTGAGAGAAAAGAACCTTCATTGCATATTGAAGAAGAAACTTTTGTTGACGAAGAAAGAAGGACATGTATCTGAGGCTTAGAGAAGAAATGGGTCTGGAGATTGATTGAGTACTTTGAAACCTAATCTCTATGTATCAAAAAATCCTAATCTCAACGAGAGCTATTAACCGCGAAGATGTGATCGATGTCAAAATGAGATCGACGGCTACTAATTTTTAGAGGTTCCTAGTTTTTTAGGCTTACTGAACTTAACGGACGACTCATGTTTTTTGGTAGGACAAGATTAACGACTCTGGATTTTAAGAAAGCCCCGTGTTTTCCGGCGTGATGGACTGCATCTTTTTACGAGATAGTCATCAATTGTAAACGTGAGGAAGTAAACTGCAAGACCAAAAGATGGCGTGGGCATTGATGTACAGAGATCGTTGTTGATTAAAGCCAAAAGAGCTATGGCTCCTATTGCACGGTTAGTTGGATAAGAGCTTTTGGAGCGTTTTCCAAAAATGCATCCTTCATATGAATCCCAATAACTAAATCATGACAGGGCATAATAGCTAAAGAACGTACATTAATGTGTCCAAGTCGATAATGCCATTTAATTGTGCCTTGATCAAATTTTTGTAAAGCCATAGTTGTACTAGTTGAATCTAAAGGTTCTACACAAATGCCAAGGGTAAACAAGCTATTGTATTTGCTTAGTTGAAATTGAGTTTTTTTCCTTGAGTTTGGAGATTTAATAGTAATAATACACTTGGTGTGAGTAAAAGTAATAGTATTGTTTCTAGTTTGTGTGAGTTGAGCAGCAAATAGATGATTCTTAGCTAATCTTAGTACAAATAGCCCATCTGAAATAATCAAGGTTTACTCAGTTGGAAGACGTAAAAGTATAGAGCCTAGGCCAAGTGCATTATGAGAGCTATTGTCTCCACAAAGAATTGTTCTTGGGGTATCTAGTACGGTATAATTGCGAAATAATATCTTAAGGGGGGAAATGTATTAACTGGCAATATAATTGATGTACGATACTCAGGAGATTACTTAATGGCGGAAAAGAGATAATATGGTTCTTTGCTTGATGAGTTGTTGTGATAAGGGTTATTGGGATTGTTTTGGTGACACTTTTTGTTTGTTAAGTGAAGAGCTTTATGTCCAAGAATGCCTCAATAGTGGCAAATAATGGTTGGAATTTTAGATGGTCAGTGAGGGTTGTAAATTTTTTGTTGTGATGATTTAATGTCATGCATTGATCAAAACTTGGGTTTTTTTTATTTTTGAAATTGACCACTTGAATAATATTTGTTGAAAGATTTGTTTGATGAACTTCCCCTTGACATAAAATGCACTATACTTTGATGCATCAAATCGAGACATATCAACGGAATTTTGTTGTAGTATATTGGAGAAGAGGTTGACGAATGTGAGATCAGCCAAAGCACCTTTTGTAGTAACAAATGCGCTCCACGAGTTAGGCAATGCTCCAAGAAGAAGATTAACATGTTGAGGATCAGTAAACGTACAACCAAATATAGTTGCTTTTTGAAGTAAAGCATGCCAAGATTCCAAAAATGTAATGACATTGTCGTATGGCACAATTGTTTGTGTAAGTGAACTTGTGAAGCCTTATTAGACTTCTCATAAATTTGCTTAAGGTGATACCAAATTAGTACTGAAGTTGCTAGTGGTCGCAAAGCAATTGAATGTTTTTAGTGTTTTTACCCACAGTGAAGGAGAATGTCAGAGCTAGCTTTTGAGTATTTTAATCTACAGGCTGTGAGACCTGCAATATTGGTGGAAGCTCGAGCAACTTCACTGTACTGTCAAGGATGGACTAAATTTTTGACCTCATAAAGAGCATTTCTAATTTTATGCTCCAAGTTGAATAATTGGACGCACGAAGTGGTAGTATGGCATATACTTGAGGAACTATATTGTTGGCTAAAGCCGTGCTACACGATTACATATCAAAGTTCTTAGTAAATGAATGAAGGCTCATCAATGGAATCTTCTTCTTAAAAAAAGTAGAGATTCACTTTATCATATTGTGCTAATGTAGTGAAGTAACTTGCAAGTGGATTAGAAATTCTAAATGTATTAATTTCAAATTCCGTAGGTTTTTTATCTTCTTCAATTTTTTGAGGTGTTGTTTCAATTGGTTCAAGACTAAGATTAAAAAATCCAGTAGCGAGTCGTAAGTGATTCTCAACCTGAATTCTCTCTACTTCAACTATGAACAAGTCGGACACGTCTTCGCTAGAACACTCTGCTTGAAGAGTAAGAGCAAAGCACATGTTAGCAGTTTTAGTTTATATTGAATCTATTACCATGTTGTAATACCATGTGTGATTGAACTCAATAAACTGAAGATGAAACATTAAGAAGTTACATTGCAATAATAATTAATAATACGAGAGGGAAAGAGGGAGAGTATATGTCATGAAGAGTTGTGAGTAACTAGCTATTATTGGTATACTCAACAAGTGTAATGTTTGATGCTACATAAACTAATTTGGCTAATAACACTAACAACACGGTTAAAAGGGCACATCCCATGAGTTTGGTAACCGAGTAGTTGAATGGTTCCATTGTGTTATTTAGTTTGTTTGAGGATGGGACATTGCGTGTTTGGGACATGCTTCATCACTATCGCATGTTGAATCATTTATTCTCTTCGGAATGCGAGCTTGAAGGCAGGTCCATCTATTCATAACTTGTATCTTTATTTAACCCTAAAACAAGTGAGCCTACACGAGAGACTTTCCACAACATTAGAATTGCATTCCACTATCTAGTTTGGCACAATAAAAAATATTGACATTCAATAATATAATACTTGTTGATGAAGGCATGTACATGCTACATGTTAAAAAAAATTCATAATTGTTTGCAACAATTTGAAATTATTGTGATTTTTTGGAAAAGAAAGTGAAAACATTTAATTCAAAATAACCTTAAAACATCTAATTTTTTTTCATGGGCATACATCACAATGTAGAACAATATGGTGTCAACCAAATTTCCGTGTCATTCTATAATTAGTAAATAGGTTGATTGTTGTTATAGGTCCAAAGTTCAAATAGGAATAAAACATGTAATTTTCGGAATTTTTCATAATTTCTAATTAGAGTGGAAACTAGACTTCATAAGCTTCATTTCATTAGTTGGGTTCATATTAAAAAATGACCATTTTTATGGCTAAATTTTAGATTATACTTGAGGCGCTTTGAAGTACCTAAAAACATTAAGAAAGCATCTTTGATGATCCAATTTTTAACAAATCTTTTTGCATATAAAAAATAACATCCCTGTAATGAGGGAATTTCCATAACCATATGTTGCACACACACCTAAAGATTTTTTTAAAAAGGTTGGATGAAAACGTGATTTTGTTCACCTACTACAACGATTTAAGTTTTTTCCATAGAACCACTTTGGTTCGCTTCGGCGTTTTAGGATTAAGCAGCTTACATGTTAAACATGTTTGAACAAGTTATAGACCTTTAATTGCTAGAGACTAGTATTTTGACTGTGCACTCAACTATCAAGGGTCACAACCTACTCTTTGTGAATTTCAGCAAGTCATTATTCCATTCTTCAACTAAAATTTCTTGTAATGAGATGGTTGAGTATTGTAACATTCTTCTAATAGAAAATGTTGCATTTTAATGTCAAATTGGTATGTTGCCCATTGCCTGCTTGATAGCTATTACATATCTTAGCATATTGTCAAAGTTGTTGTGATTTTGACAACCATGGATTTTTCTTTATTGTCAACAAAGGGAATTGCAACTGTCGAATGCAAAAGAAAGGCTTGGTAGAATAGTTGATGCAAGTACGTGGTGATGATTGGGGTGACCTCCTTTACATCATCCATCCAACAATTGGGTTTCCAACAGTAACTTCAAATATTTGAACATATTGTGTAGCGATGATGAGTTTTTATATTGAAAGATCGTTCATAAAGAGTTGGTCGCAACATGCTTTATAGTTATGAAGAGTACAATAATGTCCTACGCTCCATCAATTGATATAATGTACTTTTACATAAGTTGGCACTTTCAGATATTTTTTGCAAAGAATTTTACAATTAGAAGTACGACAACAAAAGTCTCTTCAGGAGGCCTTGGAACAGCATGGTCGTTGAATTAGTGATTCTGACCTTCCGTCCGCATTTTTGGATTCTCAATGCTCTGCAAAACTACATACTTTCAACACTTGAATGAGAGATCTAACATACGTATAGTCATGGCATATCATTTATCTTGAGTTGATGCTACGATATCTAATTATTAAGTACCATAGAAAGGGGAGCACATTTTGTCTGACGTGGTACTACTTGATTCATAGTTGTGGTGAATACTAGACAAAAGGAACATGGGAGCACAACTACTATCCTCTATTGAAAGAGGACACTAAAGTAATCACACTCAAAGAACAATAAGACCACATGAAGAACCAAAACAACTAGACAGAAACAAAATCAAAAGTGTTTTTAGATAAATGTATTGGGTTTTTGGTAGAAAAGTTGGCAATTGTGAGGGAGTGAACGTCAAACGATATAATCATAGGTTGCTTGAAATAAGAACAAGTGCCGGAAAAACAAGGTCCGGGTTCAATTCCCTTAAATTTTTTTGAGCCGTATAGTGGTATGCATCGCTTCATGCTGCTAGTGTGTAAGCAAATAAAATTTGTATCAACCACCGTGTCCCATCCTACCCTCTTGAGACATGTGTGTTTTACCATGCTATAATAAAAAAGCAGTTGTATACGACTAACTCTAAATTGAATTTATTTTTTTATAAAAGTTGTGTACTATGAATGTCAAAATCTAAGCTTAACCCCTAAACATTCTCACCATTTCCAATTTCAACAATTTTTGCAACAAAGAGGGATATTTTGAACTCAATGTTTGAATCAAAGTTGTAAATTATGAATTTAGATTCTATTCATATGATTAAATATACAATTTCTTTCATTAACATTTTTCTATAAATTTTGAAATTTAAAATTTAAAATTATTTTGTAATTTGATTATAAATAAGATGCTGACGATTTGTGAATGAAATTTGTTGGAATGTAAAACTCTAAGTGTAGTGATTTTGGCAATCTTCGGTTGGTTAGTTTTATGAGCTAAATTTTTCAAGAGCATATTTAGACTAAAATCTTCAAAATTTACAGTAAAACAATGTAACATGAAATGACAAGTAATTTTTTTTCACAAATTATCCCCTTTCTAATCAAATTAAATCACACATTTACAAAATGAACTTCCCAAAAATGTTTTAGAAAAAAAAACAACTTGTCTAAAAGTGCTTGATGGATGAGAAATTTTGATTGTTTTCTCTCCGTTGACAAAAACTAGTCAATTATACATTTAGTGGTTAAAAACATGAGCTTCAATTCTTTGCAAAGTTTTGAGAAGAGATGTAATGATAACCGGTTATCTATAGTCTGCAAGAGTGGGGCCGGGTTTATCCTGTGGGCAGTCTTATACCCGGAACTAGCAAAAACATATCCGGGTATCATCTGGAGCGGCGTTCTGTACTTGTCCATCGACACTGCTATTTCGGATCAAACACAACCAACAACGGTTTCGCACCAACACTCCGCAAATTCAACAGCAAAATCACTTGCAGACGATCCGAATTCCCTTTCGAAACTGCGTAATTTCAGTTTTTCGCAGTAGAAATCCGTGCCTCGCAGTTCCGTCGAGGTGGCAACAAACATCCCGAGCATAATCACTGTTTGATTGCGCTCAATTTGGTTGGTGGTGCGGCGTTTTGAGGTCTCTGCGCCTTCGCGCAATTCGAATTCGATGTGCGGGTGAAGCTCGGCACGATGATGAATGGTTGTGCGGGGAGATGCCAGTGCCGAGCTGCCGCAGGGTCGGCCTCGGCCTCTGCCATCGCTGCTCTGCGCATGGCGCGATCTCTGGCGCTGCCGCCCATGCTCTTCACCGGAGCTCTCTGTGAGCCAGCTGCTCCAGTGCAGCGCTTGAAGATGGTGCACTGGCCCCTCCAGCTCGGTGCTGCTCGAATTGCGGCCTCCAATCGAGCGAATCCAATGATTATTCCCCAGCTGCAGAAACGTCGTGGCCTTCCCAGTTTTAGGGTTGTGAGCCAATTCCCCGGCTCGAATTGGCTCAATGGCCAGGGTTCCAGCTTTTGGCAGCTCCAGGTATCATTTATCTCCACACCAAATTTCAATCACTTAAATTTAGCTCTGTCTCTTCATGAATGCACACACCTCTAGAGCCACATTGAAGATGTAGATTTCTGAATCTGATCTAGAAATATTCATGTATCTAACTATATATGATATGATGTCAGGAGTAAATGTTGGTATTTGATGGAACTGACAAGGAGTTCTAACCCTAGATGTGCATTTCTATGTCGACAGTTTAACAATCACTTTGTTCTCTTGGCTAATGTGAACAGCCCATAGCTACATTGAGGACATCAATTTTTGAATCTGATCTGGCAGTACTTATGCAGCAAATGATACTCCCACCCAACCGTGTTTTCCTTTTGTACTGTGCAGAGGAAATTACGGTTTTATTTTGGGACAGAGGGAGTATATGATATGCTATCCACATTTATTATCAGTAGCAAACGTCGGTATATGCTAGAACTGACAAAGGAGCTCTAACACTACATTTGCAGTTCTGTGTGCGAGCTGTCTATGAGAATATTTTAATTTTGAGGTTACACTAGCTGTACGATGGAAGGCTGATGGAATTTTGTTGGCTAGTTGGGGTTGCTTGCAGCAAGATGTGTCCGGCCTTGTCATTGCCAAAGTAAACTTGGTTCTGCAAGCATTTCCAAGGCTTTGCTCAGTACTAGCACTGAAGGTGGAGGTGGATTTGGTGGATGGGGCGTGTGGGAGGAGGTGGAGGTGGGGATGGATTCGGTGTGCCATCTGCGGGCGGTTCTTCAAATGGGACTTTGGGCACTGAACTATCCACCCCACTTATGGAAGATGTCATCGTTTTGGATGTTGGGGTAATTCATCAGAGAATTCTGGCTCTTTAGAACATTGGTAGAAAAGTTCCCTGAGGTATTCTGGAGAACGTTGCTGCGTTAAACTCTGCCAATTGTAACGCCATGCAAGGCAGTTTCTTCTAGTGTAAACCCTGCTAATTGTAGCGCAGCTTGGTTTTCTAGAATATCACTAGAGGATTGGTTCTGTAGAAGTGGAATTCGTCCACCTTGGACTTGTTCGGCACTTCTTTCATAGAGTGGTCCAGGCTCATTTTGTTTAATAGTGCATTTTCTGGAATATGCAGGGGATGTCTTGTGGCGGTTGTTCTTCATCCGTAAAGAGGATATTAGAATCACAGGTGTTGCCTTTCATTCCTATTCTTACTTCTGCAAACAATATGTGAATTACGTTTACCTTACTGTTGACTGCCTGAGATACCCTAGAGAAAGTAGCTTTCTGTAGTTCAGTGAATCTGGCATGGAGATGATGGATTATCTATCGGTGATGTCTTTGTCAGCCACAAGTAACTGGAGCGACTGTCAATTTAGCAACGGAGACAGCACTAGTAAGAGTAAGGTCGGAGTCTGTGGAGTCAAGTGGGTGGGAGAAAATCAAGCGTCAACTTGCAGAAGCATTGGCTAAGCACTTGACTACTTGCGGTTTCAAGTCCACCGTACGAGGTATGCTGGATTGTCTTAAAACGAATCTTGATTCTGATGTCGCTGTACATGTGAAGAGTTGGTTTTAGGCGTTTCAGGTATAATTATGAGGCTCTATTATGGTTACATCAATATGCTGAACCTTCTTTAAGTCTTACGTGACTTGTTGGTATCTAGGTTTCTCGATGTAGTAGAGTCTCACTCAATTTTGATCATTGTTGTTTCCAGAGCTGGATGGGAAGGATGGTGGCAAAGTAGCGCCAGCGGCACTTCGCAAACGTGAAGAAAGACTTGCACGACTGAAAGACAGCGGTATGTGAGGATCTAATGAACTTTAAATTTGACATAATGATTTTTTGTATGTCCAACCAAGTGATTGATCGTTCTGTTTTGTAGGAGTTATCTATTTCCCCCTGCGTTGAAGGTTCCATTTTGTTGAATCTTTAATCGTGCTATTGGAGCATTCAATCTTGTAGATTAACCCGTAAAGAATTAAGGATCTCAAATTGAGTCTCACAATTTTTTTAGCAGCGTTAAGTAGGTCATCCAGGAACTTTTTGTGTTTAATATTATACATTTAATTGACCGACGGTGCAATGCACTTCACTAATTCTGGTGATATAAATCGGATTATATTTTTCACAGTATGATCGATTTGTAACCATGAGTTCTTGGTCCTTTAGTGTTTAGTCTCTGCTATATTTGAGCTTAGTAGAAGTGCTTTTTCCACTCTTCAAAGTTTTTGGCAATTTTCTTAAAGATTGTACAGTTGTTTAGTTCTAGACTTTAACAGTGCGACTGCTTGTTCAGGGCGGAGGCTAGCAGTTGCATGGACTCTTGCTGCACTTTGCTTGGTGGGTCACAGTCACCATTTTCTCGGTCAATTGGGTCCATCTTGGCTTCATATGTTACACTCCACTGGGTTCCACGCAGCTTTGTCACTGGTCGCTTTGGTTGGACCTGGACGAAAGCTATTAGTGGATGGATGGAAGAGCCTTTGGAGGGGATCCCCCAACATGAATACCCTTGTTGGACTGGGAGCAGTGTCATCATTTGCTGTTAGCACTGCTGCGGCTCTCTTACCCAAATTGGTATATTTGTCAATCCTCTGTTTGCTGATGGAGAATTTTATCTGATTATTTCTTGTATGCACTTCAATCTGCTACTTCTCAACACTGAGCTGAAGTCTTAGAATGTGAGGTTTCAGGATTTTCCTAATCTCTCCTTCTAAATATTGTCGTTGGTCAAATTTTGAATCAGGGTTGGCAAGCATTTTTTGAGGAACCAGTGATGCTCTTAGCCTTTGTGCTTCTGGGAAGAGCAGTGGAAGAGCGAGCCAAGCTTCAAGCCAGCAGTGATATGACTGCCCTTCTAAATTTTTTGCCTTCAAAAGCGCGCCTAGTCATGGGACTTGACAGTGATGGTCATCCATCTACTGTAAATGTTCCCTGCGATAGCTTATCTGTTGGAGACGCGGTGGTTGTGTTGCCCGGGGTATGATTTCCTCCATGACTTAGTGGTTTCTTGTGTGGGGCTTTATTATGTTAGTATTATTCACGTATGGATTGTGGCGTTTTCACATTGAAAGCATGCTGTAGGATAAAATCGCTCGTGGAGTAGTGGTACTTACGTGTTGATTCATAACAGGATCGAATTCCTGTGGATGGTGTGGTCAAATCCGGAAAGAGCACTGTTGACGAATCGAGTCTTACTGGAGAGCCTCTGCCTGTCTTGAAACAATCTGGGGTACGTATTCTTGAATCTTTTGAAGCCTGCGAGAATTATTTGCCCACCGTACTTTTACGTTGTATTTCTGTTCAAGTACTGGGAAACCAGGTGATTATAATGCTCATCATACATGTTTGCTCTTGTAGGATGAAGTTACAGCTGGTACTGTCAACTACAATGGTACAATGACAGTTGAAGCTACGAGAGCAGGCGGTGATACTGTGATGAGTGATATTGTCCGCATGGTGGAGGACGCTCAGACAAGAGAAGCTCCTGTGCAACGGCTTGCTGACCAGGTATACCTGGTTCTATTATCCCTGCGCAATGATTGGACGTGCTTAATGCATATACTATCTTTTGGCTGAAATCAGGGCTTTTCCTATCTCTTTCTAAATCCTAGTTGCTGTAGTCGTAGTGCTTCTTTCAAAGTAATTTTCGCAGTCTTATTGTGGCAATGTTTTTGTCTCAATATTGCTTCTTAGTATTTCTATTGGTTATTGTACCTTGAGCAAGCATCTGAAATTGGTTTTACTAACAACAGGCA
>CAXARX010000046.1:0-10977 GCA_963971425.1 Bryoerythrophyllum caledonicum | reverse complement strand
AGAAGTTTTTGAAGTATATCTTACATCGATGCAACGCTCGAGAATGTTTGCCGCGGGATTGTCTTTTTCTTCTTCAAAGTGAGACACCACTACGTCATTTCGAGCATTGTCTTCAAGTATCTGTTCTCCAAAATTGAGCGTTTTAACAATTGCAGTGCATGAGGTACTCGTCCTAGATCTAGTTTTTCTAGATTGCATCCGGGCCCTCTTCAGAGTTTTTCTATCTGAAAAATATATCCGAGGCCTCTTTTTCTTCTTCTTCACCTTAGACCTAATAGGCGACCCTATAGACTTCTCTTCTTCTAGCATCTGTAAAATCTTGTATACATGCTACGATCAACAACACTCTGAACAAACTGATCCATTTGCAGCAGTTTGCAAGAACAAAATATACAAAACTAGAAGGAAGGCCTTCGTCAATGTGTTCAGATATCACGACATATAGCTAGCGTTCAATTCTAATTTAGACAATGAATTTGAAACTATAGAGTTCTATTATATTTCTATTTCATTTTGTGTAAGATTAGATTAGTTTCCAATCTATTTTCTTCTATCTAGCTGTGACGGTGCCTAATTTATTGCTCTGCAATGACGTCATGTAGCTTATAGTACAGTCTTCATCAAACTTCTATTTCATTAATAGTACAATCTACACTACAACAAGCGTCATCTATTTTCTTCTACTCAGTGAGGGTGCCTAATTTATTGCTTTGTAATGGCGTCCTGCAGTTTA
The DNA here is from genome assembly GCA_963971425.1 of Bryoerythrophyllum caledonicum. Lineage (NCBI taxonomy): Eukaryota > Viridiplantae > Streptophyta > Bryopsida > Pottiales > Pottiaceae > Bryoerythrophyllum > Bryoerythrophyllum caledonicum. Next base: position 10,244 of record CAXARX010000046.1, on the reverse strand, counting down.
TAGTACAGTCTTCACCAAACTTCTATTTCTTTTACAGTACAATCTTCACCAAAACAAGCGACATCTATTTTCTACTACTCAGTGACGGTGCCCTATTTATTGCTCTGCAATGGCGTCCTACAGTTTATAGTACAGTCTTCACCAAACTTCTATTTCATTTACAGTACAATCTTCACCAAAACAAGCGACATCTATTTTCTTCTACTCAGTGACGGTGCCCTATATATTGCTCAGCAATGGCGTCCTACAGTTGATAGTACAGTCTTCACCAAAGTTCTATTTCATTAATAGTACAATCTTTGCCAAAACAAGCGTCCTCTATTTTCTTCATCTCAGTGACGGTGCCTTATTTTTTGCTCTGCAATGGCGTCATGTAGCTTATAGTACAATCTTCACCAAAGTTGCCAAACTTCTATTTTTCAATTACTTCCGTCGTCTAAACTTCATGAAATATCCGTCAGAAAATTCTTTAGCAGTCAAGCTACATTGGTTAAATTCCTGATTCCTACTTCTACCAAGTTCGATAACCTAGTAACCCCCCTACTTTCAAATTTTTCCTCATTTCATAATTTACAGTATGATTTGGTGCCATATCGCTCTTCTCCTTCTCTTGTAGGTTCATCTGTTTTCTTCTTACCTCTACTCTTAGCGCAACGTGAGAATGGCAACATTGAGAGCAAAGGGGCATCCTGTCCCAATCCGAATACCATTAGGATCTGATGGATTTGCTAGAGTCACTTCTCCACTTCTAGCTATTCGTTTTGGCTTCAATCTAGATACTATCCATGTAGAAGAGGAGGTCTTAGATGCTGCTGGGATTTTATGCTACACCATGCTTCAACTCAGTTCAATTGTTGATGAGGGCAAGGCCTGGTTTTTGAGGGAGGGATCATACAAAGTGATAGGTCTGAGTGAATTGCAAATGCAAGCTTCCACCGAGATACTCACACCAGGAAAATCCAGCACTTCTACTGTGAAAGTTGAGAAGCAATCGCCAACAAAGAGTGGACCGGATATTCATCACGCTTGGGGAGGGCATAGCACACCTCCCACAATTCATTTGGATGACAGCGACGACGACTGTCCTTTGGTGGACATCACTGCGTGTACTCCTCCAACCTTCAGCAAAGCGGCGCCCTCCCCATCAAGTCCTCTGGTGCGAGCAAGTACACCATCTTCCATGTCCCGTCCGCCCTTGCACCCTTCTATACAAGGCACTTCTTCTTCCATGTCCCGGCCACCTCTGCATCCATTCTCCCAAGAACAAACAAGCGTTGTTGCATGTTTAAAGAGACTGGCCTCTAGGCCGGGATCTAAGAACGTATTGAAGAAAATTGACTATGCTATCGTACCCCACAAAAAAGTTGAGTTCTTGCCCTCTACTTTTAATGGCGATGTCATATTTGAGTTGCCTCCCGCTTCGTTAAATGCTAGTTCTTCCAATGCTCGAAACATGCAAGGTATGGACAAACGGTACGACGGTCATTGCTGGTGTCTAACAAAGACATCGAATATTTCAAATGACATGGGTCTTACCTTCCGTAGATCTTCATGTGGTGGACACTTGCGTTGTGAGAATCCAGAGTGCGATTTTTTGAAGAGGCTCAATCGTGAAGATCCGTACAATGAGAAAGAGTGGGAGGGGACCACAGCGATGCCTTTTGTGCCCGGAAGACCAATACCAAAGACCTCATCGTTGGTATGTAAGGTATGTAAGACTTCACCTAGTGTACTTGCTATGTGTCATGCCGTCATTTACTACGTGCAAGGACCTCCTGAGATGACCCGTGCTTGTGTGCACATGGGCATTCATGATCATCCTGTAGCTTTTGGAATTTGCCGTGAGTCGGAGGCAAAGATTAATAGTCTATTGGGCGAGCATGTGGAGCGCAATCCTACAGGAACGAATTCAGCAATTGCCATGTCAGCTAGCAAGGAATTTCTAGCAGAGTATCTTCTTTGACCCCAAGAGTCAGAGATGACTATGACTATGGAAGACATGAAGGACGTGATGGAGAAGTATACTAACTTGGCATCTCCAAATGTCAAAAATACCATTTCATCCTTCAAGCAAGTTGGACGTACAAGCGCAATGGACGGTATCCGCACAATGAGAGGTTGTACAACTTGGCCGTTTGTCCAGCGCAACATGTTTCCGGGTCAAGGAGGCGACAAGGACAAAGTTTTTGTCTTTAAGATGTGCAAGATTGGCCCTGGTTCAGGAGTCGATCTAGTTTCACCCATGCAGCCTGGTGAAGACCTTCAAGACACATGGATCATGTTTGATCATGTAAAACGGGTGAAGAATTGGACCACCATGGCTTGCCATGTGTACGACTCTCGGTACTCTAGAGTTATGACTATTGCAGTTTGCGACATGCAATCTGAAGACTCAGAAGCCCAATGCATCATGTGGAGAAGCATCAATGAAGTTATGGGGAGGCACGGGGTCCAACACGTCAACTTCAAAGGTTTCATGGCGGATAGCGCAGGAGCAAACTGGAATGTTGTACGGACGGTCTATGGTTCAGGTAATCCCCAAGAGATTATGGTCGATCGAGAACGCACATGTCTACTTCATTGGACAACATCCATGAACCGCCACACGGACAAGTATATCAAGAGCGAGTTCCAAGACCAGCACCGTCTTCTGTTCAAGCAATATAAGGATGCCAAGAATTTGGCAGACTCTGAGATTCGTTACCTTGCCATTAGAGCTTGGTGGCAATCTTGTGGTACCCAAAATGATGAGGCCCTAAGACAACTTGACCAGTGGCTTGCCTTTTGGCATTACCGCTATCGCCAATGGGGAGCATCTATGGAATTGGTATGAGTTCTATCTTATTTGATTATAATTTCATTTCAATATACGGTCCAAACAACCATGTAAGTGACGTTGTGATTTGTGTTACAGAATCTTACAGATGAAGAGATGGCCGAAATGCCATCTTATAATTTGGCGGAGACTGTCCACAATCGATGGCTTCAACAATCAGGGAATAGAGGAAATGACCTATACGATGCGACGGTGGACGACTTTGTTCGTGCATTTATGCAATGCACGAACTATTATCACTTTTTAAAAGGAGGGCGATCAGGGACTGGCCCTTCCAAGCATGAATTGCGAATGAGGCTTGCCCAAAGGACCGGTAAGCACGAGAAGGTGATTGAAGCCATGGAGAGCATCCCGGAGGCCAAGGAGTGGTGCACACGCACTCCTCACTTTGAAGGAGAAGAAGTGTTTGGCTCGAGCAAACGAAAGTTTGATGAACCATTTGGTTCAGACCTTGATAGTCATCGCCCTGATAAAATAAATTACTCCCGTCCGAAGGCCTCTACAAGGTCCAGGAAGGGACGTCAAGACAATTCTTCTGCAGCGACAACGTTGCCTCCCACCTCTCCATCTTCATCTTCGGGTGATGTGAAGCTTGTGTCCCCACCGTTGTCTCCATCCAAAGCACCTACAGGAGTGAAGCATGTTACAAGTGTTCAAGAATCTAAGTGTGACATACATAAATGGCATATTGCAAGGCTCCCAAAGACTTCCGGTAAGTGTTGTCATGCTAAACAGGCCAGGACGGGTATGACGTGCACCGAGAAGATTGTGCGTTTGGGGAAAAGCACTCCTGCTCCTACATACACCGGGCTCCTCCATGTTCGAAGACTCTTGAAGGACCAAGTTACCGAGTTCTTCCATTGCCCGGATGACATTGAAAGGTGCATAAAGGGAACTAAGCGGAAGTGGGTGAATCACCGTCCGCTAGTTCCAGATGTATGGCCTGTGATGAAGGGCACCAACCTTACCAAGGTTGAGATACTCAGGCTAGAAGAGGCAGGATTTCAACTAGAAGAGCGACGGGAAGTGTCACCGAGGCGGCTTTTTGGAGATGCTGTGAATCCTACTACGCACGCAGCATCTGTGCCTACACCTGCAGATGCCGACTCTTATCCAACATTGCGTGAAGGCCGTCGTATCCGTCGTCAGGCAAAGGTTTCCGTGAAGCAAAAAAATCGATGGGCATCAGCGGACAACCTCAACGTCCGCATCAACTCCATCTCAATGCTTCCCTACTCCGCCCTCGGATGCATCATTGTACTACAGTCAAAGAAGGGGCAAAAGACGAGTGAATATCGCCTTACTATTGGCCCTCTCCCAAATTGCACTTGCGGCGACTTCAAGGACATGGTGGTTCAATCCAAGAAGAGAGGTGCTTGGTACCATTGCAAGCATCTCTACTATATTTTTCGAGTGGTATGCAAGCTGGATAGCGAGGACGATGCTTTTGTCCATGCTGCTACCTTAAGCTTCAACGAGATCAAGAAAGTACTGGAGAGTGGTGTCTTGAAGCTTCTATGATGTGTAGCTTCGAATGTAGGGACATTGCTATATCTCTCTATAGTATTTATGGCCCAGCTCATATGAATAGTTGCTAAGTGTTGTTAGTATATGGATAATGTACCTCTTATTTGTTATAAAATAGAAAGATATTTTTATTCTTATACTGTAGTTCATTTCGTTGTCATATCCGCATTTACTTCACTTGTGTCTCCATCACTTTAACAATACTTCAACAACTTAATTATCTACCATTGATTTATATAGTGTATACACATAATTAGAGTGGCGTATGTATAAAAATCCTCTCTAGGTCCCAAACTCGTAGTGCCTACAATCTCTCCAATACACCTTCAACTTTGCGAAATAGGAAGATCCAATACTACTTGAATTTGAATGCTATTGGACCTGAAATATTGTAGTCAATTCCAATTGCACGGTTATAGGCACTAAAAATTTACTAAAAATATTTTTAGTCCAAATTTTTAAGTACATGCATAACATTATTTTTAGAAAACATTACCTATTTTTGGTAAATTAGAGCTCACCGCTCATAAAATCTCCGCTCATGGCTCATGGCTCATGGCTCACACCCTAGCGTTGTTGGAATCGATGTCACAGAAGTTGGAGGTGGCAAATAAGGAGAAGGACGTGGCACAAGCGGAATTAGAGACACTGTGGAGGACATTGAGATCGGTGGACGACACAGCATGGAACGAGAACACAATGCCTTGGTTGGATTGAGTTCATCGCCTTCAGGACAGGGAGACCATGGTCTCGAAAGCACAACATGATCTCAAGAAATTTGCCGCTGAATCACAAGAATCATGTGAACTCGTGGATACCTCATTGGAGAGATTGAAGAAATTCATTGGACAACGTGGACGTGAGTCCACGAAGGTTACCATTTGGGGTGATGTACCGGAGATGATGGATCGCACAAACTATCATCGGAAGGCAAAAAACCATGGTATTGACTGAGTTTTAGAAGTGGAGGAAGGATGGGTGCCCTACAATACCTTCTCATCACATTTTGTAGAATCAGAGCGAAGAGTAATCCATACTTGCGATCTTGTCCCGGCATTCCTCAATGACAAATGCAGCTTGTACCAAGATCATTTCGGTCTGGACGGAGCGTATACGTTGGGCCAATGTGGCCATAACTTTCATATTACTTGCATTTCTGCAGGTTCTATGATACAATCGGCGTGTCCTATGTGTCGCTCTTTAATTAGCACAAGATTCTACGAAGTGATGGGGATAAGAGATGTTATGCCACCGAGGCACGAGTTCAACCGATGGAATCTCCCCTTGGATCAACTTCCAAAAAAATCCCTGAACTATCGTGAGTGGAGAAAACCACTTTTGTGGAATAGTGAGTTTTCTTGTCACCAACTATACGAGGAGTATGGGATGGAAATTGATCCATGATTTTGGATGACACAAGACTATGAGGTGGAGATACGGGCGCGAGAGATTGAAGATGGCGAGCAACAAGAGTTGTTTTGCCGTAAGTTTGGAGGGCATTGGAGCACTGAGCACAAGCGTTTCTTCCGATTTCCTCGAAGGAGAGCTGAGAAGGGAGAAGATGGTGTATGGCATGAGGTAAACAATGGCATTGACTTGACAGATGACTACAAGAAGTACAATCGTACTTTGGTGAGAAGAGCCCTGGTCCTTGCAAAGTTGGAAGAGGCCGCAAAGCTACGGAGTTCAACGGAAGATGATTCTTTTAAAGACGTAGACTGTTCTTATTGGGATGCGGTGCAAGCATTTGATCGGAGGATTGGGGACGCCATTGGCTATTGACGGAACGTGTTACAGAAATCGGAAGGGAAATTATTGGTGTCATTCCCAGAGAATGACGCTTTTGTGAACAAAGTGGTGGAACGAATAAAGAAGGCCATGGAAATCTTTGCGGCGAAGAAGGTGGATCCTGGCGGGAAGCGGAAGAGAGATGATGGCAATGACAGCGACGATAGTTGGTGGTTGGAGATGCATAGGAAAATTGCAACCATGGATCGAGAGTACGAAGAGGGGGGGAGGATTGTTAGGCCAAGCCAGAGACCGCGGACTCGTAGTAGCACACGAACGGATCATACCGACGAGCCTTCTTCTTCAAGGCAATAGAATGTGGTAGATGAATGTAAAGCTTAGCGTAATTGTTGTTTAAGGAATGGTGTGGCAAGAAGCCGGAAGCATGCCGTGGTGGGGCATACTTTTTGAAATAAAGGTGTACAATTTGTAAGATATTTTGTCAACTTGTTAATTTTTTATTTGTATCTAGGTGTTAGAAATATTATGGTACATCAGGTGGATACAACGCAGTGAAATGAATAGAAGTTTGCAAACTCGAATTACATTCAACATACAACAAGAATGTCATGTTTAAGTCATTTCGTAAGGGATGACTAAATCCATACACAAAACACAAGACAATAGAATAGCACAAGAGATGAATGTAAAACTTGTGCATATATGAAAAAACTTTATTGATATTCGGAATAAATCCAAGAATCAATTGAGACAATAGAAGATTTTAATGCATACGCAAAACGACTATAAAGTACCCTAAACTCGAACTACACTTTTTACATACAAAATAAATGCGGTGAACGCATACTACGTACATGGGCCAAATTTTTCCTACTCATTCACGTCGGTAGGAAGTTTGTAATCATTGTCATCTTTGATTTCAGCTCCACTAGATCCCGAAGGATCGTCTTCATTATCCGTGGCGGGTTCTTCTTTGATTCTCCGTTTAATCGACAATGTTTTAATGGTTTTGAATCTCTTGCAAGTTCCAATGACATCAGTGGGATTACTAGGTCGCGTGCAAAGAAATGAATGCATGGGAGCTTTACGTTTCTTCGTGTCGTTTGTAGGCCACCTAGGTTGTAACCCTAAACCTTCCTGAACCTCGAGGTGATGTATGAAGAGCTTAGATAGAGGTACATCGCCATCACTAGGTATGCCATCGGATTGGCGTTGCGGCGTTCGGGGTCGCACATGTTTTGAAAGGGACACCAAACTGTGGGAGGATTTCAAATTGGTTGTAGTGACCGTTGCAAGAGGGCTTGCAAATAGAGACCGCGACGCGCAACCATGTAAGGATGGTTGATCCTTAGAGAAGGATGCCTTGTTCTCCGTAACGTGAATGGGACAGCGTGTACCGCCATAAGTACCGCCTTCCATAGTTTTCTCCTCGAGAACAACCGTGTCGTCTAGGAATGGCTCTTTCGTTGTTTGCTCGGGGTTCTCCGCAAGTCCTAAACCGTGGTGCTTGCCTTCCTCATACTCTTCACTGAGGGGCCTTGAGTTTTTTGCCCATGTAGTGCCGTTGCAAGTGAGGATGATAAATCTTCTCCTCCCTTGTCCTTCGTGTCTTCTGGAAGCGGAGTCGGTCCACGATGAATGATATTATTGCTATTGACTATGCCGTCTCCATTCAAGTACCGTGCTATGGGCAACAAGTCATCTTCTTTCTCTGCAAGAACGTCATCTTCCACAAAATCATACTCGGTGATTGGGGCGTCGTGAGTATGATCCATAAGTTGAGACGGGCTGCTGTCGATGTCATTGTCTAGATCCTCTACATCGTAATTGGCAAGGGCACCGATGCTTGAATCATCAGAGTAGTGACTAGTCCGGGTCATCCGACTCTTGTGGTTGTGGATCCTCTAAATCTAAGTTCTCCGCGTACCACCTCTTCTCATCCATCAACTTTGCATTCGCGAATAACTTCGAGTTCGTATACACAAAGACCAAGTCATCAGCCCTTCCCGGTAATAACCGATTCGTTTCTTGTCATGGACGAAAGAATAGCTACTCTAATTGCGTTCGCAAGAAGAAGATGATACTGTCTGCGCTAGTATTCTCTTTGCAATTGGTGCAAGGAGTTTTCCACAAGCACCTTCAAAATTCCACCAAGCATACGGAGAACATTTTTGGTCCTTAGGATCCAACATGTCATGGAATGGTACATCCTAGTTTCGAAATGCGAAGAACTTGTTCACCACGTCCGGGTAAATCTTAGGATCACATAGATTTTGTAGTATTTGTTTGCATGCCGTGATGACATCCGGATCATCGGCCATCTCTTTGTCATATAGTAAATAAGGATTGAGAAGTGCATCGGCGGAATGTAAATCCGTGGTCATCATCCGTTTCCGTGCGTAGAACTCGTCCTCAGCAATGAACGCTAAATCGCTATTGAGACAGAATGGTTCATTACGCAACGCTAGAACATGCTTCTCGAGGTCGCGAAGGATGTGCAAAACCTTGGCATGCAAAGTTCCTTGGCATCAAATTCCCGAAGCGCATACACTACAGGGGCTACCATCTCCTGCAAGTTCGTGCACCGCTCTCAAAAACGCTCATCTAGAACCACTCTTTTGATGGCTCGAGAGATGACTACTTTATCTCTAGCCGAGAGTGACTTCTTGGAGGCGTATGCCCGCCATTCAGGATCAACGACGGTTTGCTTCAATGATTCCTTGACCTTCAGCAGGCGATCTATCATTATGAAATTACATGTAAATCTTGTTTGCTCACGGAGCAATAGGCTGAACTTGGCCTCGTGTTTACGAAACACGGCGAGGGGCATTTGCCGATTCTTGACAAACTTAACCAAGAACTTGGCCTTCTCGAGAGTTTCTTTTATCCATGTAGCCTTCCCCCAGTCTTCCAACAATAAGTCCATGGCATGCACGGCACATCCTTGAATGTATATGTGTGGATATTTCTTGACGACCAATTCTGAGGCATTGAGCATGATTGAAGCATTGTCAGTACACACCTGAACAATGTTGTGGGGGCCAACTTGTTCAATAAACTTGAACATGATGGATGCCAGGTACGCAACGTTCTTTTCTTTGCCCGTAGTATCTATAGCTCCCAAGATGAGCTGTTCAGCGGGAGACACGAGCATTGCATTGCACAAAGGGCGACTAGTCATAGATGTCCACCCATCTATGGCTAGAGTTCCTCCAAACTTCCGAACACTCTCGAACAGTCTTTTATTGAGTTGTGCTTCCAAATCAGCCTTCATTTGTTCCAACAACCTTGTCCGAATGTCATGATAAGAAGGTGGGACATATGGTTTTTTGAAAGAGGCAGTCTTCATCACGGCTTCCTTGAATGCTGCATTCCGTGCTATAGCAAATGACACGTTTGCTTTGTAGAAAAACTTCGCCCACACTTTGTCTAGCTCTCGCCACTCCACTTCTTGAAAGCCCTCTTTGAGCACGGATTGCCTCACCAATCTAGGGAACGTGGCACCTATACTCCTTTGTTCGGTGAAGTCGTGGAAGGTGGGGGTCGGTTCAACCATGGTTGATGGTCAAATCAGGGGGGGCTTGAGTGGACCCTACACACGAATCTTCACCAGTGGACTTGGGCATACTATATCCTGAGGCAGGCGCAGATTTCAATAGTGGGGTGGGGCAATGTTCGGAGAAAAATTCTCCATTGTGTTTCGGGTAGTGGCCACGACAATTTTTAAATAAAGTTTGTAGGCGGGGTGTCAATTTGGTGCAGAGGCCAACACCGCTATTGCGCTTGCGAGGGAGTTCTTCGTACCCGAGATGACTTAGGTGTTGTTCTAGCCTTCTTGCAAAAATGCGGTGACAAAGATTGCATTGGACAGAATCGGTCTTCCTGCCTTGTACTTCAGTGATTTAGATATACCAAGGAGACCAAGGTTTGGTGGCCATTCTGATGGGTGTAGTATCGAGAAATGAACAAACATGATAGGTAGTATGTGGAAGAAATATTAGGAGTTCCGAAAGAAACTATGATATTCAAGACTTCCGAACTCGATGATTACCAAGCAATGGATACATAATGCAGCTCAAAGCTCTTGGAAACAAAAGTTCAGAAGTGAAGTGAGGCTCCATGTGCTGTTTTC
>CAXARX010000045.1:0-12342 GCA_963971425.1 Bryoerythrophyllum caledonicum | reverse complement strand
AGACGGCGCAAGCGTATCTATACACGTCGCATCCTACACACCACGCAACGACCACGCTGCCACGGATATATCGTGACACCGTCAGGCCGCTTGCCGTCCACACGACCAAGGCCATTCGGCTGTAATAGCGCTGGCGCACGCGCCGACGCCAACGCCAACACACGACACACGACGTCATTCAACGCCGCGTCACGCGCATACTTGCCGCTATTTTTTAAGCAGCACAAGGCGTGACGACCCAACTCATCTACCTCCTTACCGCGTTTGCACACATGCAGACAACAAATAGCACTACAGTTAACAATTATCTGTGAAATTGTATCAAATAGCCGCGGAGGAAGACCTAATGATCTGAATGTATGAATCGTGTCAGGATGTGTAGCAGTATTTGAGCCCTACAGTTTTTTTTAGCCTAAAACAGGTTTATAAAACAGATATTTCGGATTTTTCTGCATGTAGGACTAAAACTAGAACAGTTTCAACCGTTGAAAAACGCTTGTAGGTCTAAAGCTAAAGCAGGTTTGCAGCAAAATTTTTACTCTGCGGAACAGAGCATAAAACAGGACACTGCTAAAATGGTATAAAGCAAAGCTTGCTTATAAAGAGTACGGTAAGTTGATTTCTAACAATGCTTTACGGCGTTCCAAATTAAAAACAGTCCTTTCACTGAAATTTCAGTAGACGCTTGTTGTGCGAGATAAACGTACGATTGAACAAACTCTCATCGCTTAAATTTGCTGCGCATTGCAGCTGAATGCCAGCAACGGAAAAAACTCTTTCGCTTTCGGCGGAGCTTCCACATATTGGCAGCAAAGCTTTAGCAACTGCAGCTATCAACGGTAAATCTTTCGACTGCTCTTGCCAAAAGCGCAACATGTCAGTCTGCTTTTCGTCATCTGCTGCACTCGGATTGAGCCACGGAACTTCGTGCTGTGTCTCTAAATACTGCGTAATTTCGTCGTCAATCGTCCTGGCTTTCACGGAAGTTGTAGCTTTAGTGCTTAAACAGCTCCACCGGCCGCGTGCTTGTTTCGCAATTTGCGTACAAGTTGTAGTTACATTTTCAGCATATCGTACAGCGAAATTCTTTAACTCTTGTTTTACTTGCAGCTTATCGGCTTCGCTGGAGCAAAATTGTAACTGAACAGTTGGATCGAGAAACGCGGTAATGCGATATACTGGGTCCTGTTGAAACCGTTCCAACCGCTTTTTCAAACTGCTTAATAGCCGAATTTGTATGCTTTGTAATGCGATACATACAGATTGACCACGGATGTCCATTACGAGCTTCATGGACCATGGTATAACAGCATGAACAGTTACTACGGAGCTCGCCTGTAGATCATTTGTTGCAGCTTGAAGAGGTTTTAGTAAATCTTGCAGCTGCTTTAAAAGTGTCCACTCGTCTGTCGACAGCTGCAACTCACTATGTTTAGTGATTCGTAAAACCTCATTATATTTGTCGAACCCGATTGCAATTACTGGCTCTATCATAGCTAGCTTGCTAGACCAACGAGTGGTGATCTCCTGCTTCAGAGTTAAGCGTCCTATAGCAAAAAATGCGTCGCAGACATGAGAAGATTTTTTACACAACGTGACAGTTTTTCGAACTCGTGCCAGCATCTCATACACCTGCAAGCGGATCATCATCATCAAGCGCCTCCCGCCGTGGAAAAGCATCGCCCACTACCAAATGTAGTGTATGTGTTGAGCACCGTTGAGCAAACAGCCCAGCCAATTTTTCCGGCTTCAATGGTTCTTCCACCACTAATTCGTCATCCGGTTCGCGTTGAAAAATTGCACATGAAAAAATCTTGCGCGATGCCGGTAAAAAGTACATACTTTTTACACCCAGTGATCACATGCAACAAGACTCCATCATTATCAGATAAGTACGCGAAAGTACGGCTTCAGGGTATAAGGATGAGGCAGTGTCACCAACAAGGGACTGGTGAAACAGAATTTCTATTGGCTCGGTAGTTTCTTACTAAGCCTAGCTCATTAGATAGAGCGAGTTTTTCTGAGCAAGGTTTGCATTCACAGTTTTTGCAGGAAAACTCTGGTTGGGCAGATACGACCCCTCGAAATTTCATTTCTTGCGCTTTTTCTATAGAAAAAGTAACTTTCGAGGGGTCGTATCTCCTCAGTCAAAGTTTTTCTGCAAAAACGATAAATGCAAATGTTGTTCAAGAAAACTTGCTCTGTCCAATGAGCTAGCTTTTTTTAAAAACTGTCAAGCCAATAGAAATTTGTTTCATCGGTCTATCGTCAAGTGTCACGAACGTTATTGTGACCGCACATAATTGAAACACAGTGAGTCACGATCGCGTCTACACTGCATATAGTATACGATCAGCCGTCCTAATCCATCTAATGGCTAAAATTTTGACTGCAAAATCGAGGTGTTTTTGAAGCCAGTTCTTGTTTGACGATAAAAACTATACCATTGTATTCCTCGTATGCTAGTTAATATAGACATCTGTTGCCAGTTTCTCGATTTTGTGACAAGCAAAAAAGTTACATGTTCACAAAGTTCAATACAGCTGCCACGCACTTTAAAGATGAAAACACGTTTTGCATGCAATTTGTTACGCAAAAAGGGCAATTTAAGTATAAAAATATGCTATTACACTTAAACTGACATTTTTGCGTAACAAATTGCATGCAAAACGTGTTTTCATTTTTAAAGTGCGTTGCAATTGTATTGAACTTTGGGGACATGTAACTTTCTTGCTTGTGACAAAATCGAGAAACTGTCAACAAATGTCTATAGTAATTAGCATACGAGGATAACAATGGTATAGTTTTTATAGTCAAAAAAGAACTGGTTTCAAAAACACCTCGATTTTGCAGTCAAAATTTTAGCCATTAGATGGATTAGGACGGCTGTATACGATATACCCAAGTCGCGTTTTTCCTCCTGAAGCTAATGTCGAGGCGCGAATTTGAAAACTAGCATGTCGCAGCAAAATTAGCAACTTAACATGCACAACATCGTAAAGTACCGCAGACAAAGACAAATACACGTTCTAATTTCTTGCAGGGAAATAATTGTGAAAAATTTCGCGGTATTATGCATATAAGAAATTACAAATGTGTGAGTATTTGTAATTTCGTACGTGCATAATACCGTGAAGTTGTTAACAATTATTTCGCTGAGAGAAATTAGAACGTGTATATGTCTATGTCCGCGGTACTTTAAGATGTTGTGTATGCTAAATTGCTAATTTCGCTGCGATATGCTAATTTTCGAATTCGCGTCTCGACATTAGCGTCAGGAGGAAAAATGCGACTTGAGTACACGCGATCGTGACTTCCTGTGAATTGAAAATGTATAATATGGCCGCTATAATGTAGATAACATTGCCACGTTTTCACACCCTGCAGCCGTACTTTTGCGTATCTGTCCGGTGCTGATGGCATCTTGCTGCAAGTGATTTCTATTTAGAATGCTCGTGGTCCCCATACTTTATAGCATAACTTATGCTCAACTTTTATGTAACATATTTCACATTGGACCGACAGTTTTCGATGTAACATAGCTCATTTGCAAAAGCATAAAAAGTTGAGTACAATGCATGATGAGTAGCGTAAGGTGTACAGGCATCTACAAGAAGAGTCGCATGCAACAATGTGACATTGACACTAAACATGTATACTGCAGTACGGCAACAGGGTGCAAGGACGCGACATTGTAATTGCGTCAACTTCGGAGCGATGGACGTAGGACAATACACGCACGGTGATTACTGGACAAATTTATAATTTCCGAACGCGAAATAAATGTAAAAACCTTCACGGTTTTATGCATGTACGAAATTACAAGTATCCACAACTAAATACACCGATGCACGAAATTACCCAAATGCAATGCCACGCGCGACATTAGTACTGTGAAAGACCTGGCATTTCAGCCTCTACAACACGAGAATTCTCCGTGGTCTGGAGGCTGAAATTCTAGGTCCTGTACAGTATCTGTTTTCCAAGAAGACTATGCAATTTTATTTGCGAAAAACCAAAGTTTGTGCATGCATAATTTGCAGAGGAAAAAACTGTTGCATGCAGAATGCGTAGAAATAACTTGGCTAAACGCTATTTGGTATGAAATATTGTTTATCGCGGGTAAAATTGCACAGTCCCTTTCGAAAACATGTACCAATGTCGCGCGTGGCATTGCATTTGGGTAATTTCGTGCATCGGTGTATTTAGTTGTGGATACTTGTAATTTCGTACATGCATAAAACCGTGAAGGTTTTTACATTTATTTCGCGTTCGGAAATTATAAATTTGTCCAGTAATCACCGTGCGTGTATTGTCCTACGTCCATCGCTCCGAAGTTGACGCAATTACAATGTCGCGTCCTTGCACCCTGTTGCCGTACTGCAGTATACATGTTTAGTGTCAATGTCACATTGTTGCATGCGACTCTTCTTGTAGATGCCTGTACACCTTACGCTACTCATCATGCATTGTACTCAACTTTTTATGCTTTTGCAAATGAGCTATGTTACATCGAAAACTGTCGGTCCAATGTGAAATATGTTGCATAAAAGTAAGGCTGCTATCAGCAGTTTCATTTCTGAAAAATGCTACACCGCGAACCGTTTTCAAAAGCGCTATCGGTTACATTTTCGTCTTCCGGGTCAGTTTCTGACTGTTCTTGAGAAGTATTGGCCAATACATCATCGTTGATTTTTAGTTCGCATTCTAACAGAATATCTGCCAAACTGCCTTCGTCGAATGCTGAAATCATATTTGCAGCATTGTCAATAACGCAGACATCGACTTTTTCAGTAATTTCGTAACTGTGCAGCTCCGTATCAATGATCTGTCGAATGTTGGCACCAGTATGCTTGCATGTAACGCAAACAAGCGATAAGAGGGCCCGTTGAAGCTGCCAATCTGATGTAATCCAGTGTATAGTGAGCGCTAAATATGACCTAGTCCGCCGACGGGTCCATAGATCAGTAGTCGCGGAACCCGTAGTCATTCGGATTAGCGTCTCCTTGATTTGCGTTTTGAAACTGCCGCAAAACTTCGGAATTAGTCTTTGACGAATAGTTGAAGAATGTGGCAGTGAAACGTGCGATTGAGTTCCGCAGCATAATCGATCAAAAATCGTTTGACATACGGGTCGTCGACAAAAGAAGCTGGTGTTGTACCTGTAGCTATCATTGCGGTCAACGATTCTTGACAAGGCAGCCAAGAAATTCCTGTATTTTTCGCGCTAAAGTACGATCGAATATCAGCTGAAGATTTTTGAATTACTTTTCGGCTATCGATGCGATTTTTACTACACGCCAGATAAGCTTCGTTGTGCATAGCTAGAAGATGCCGGCTTATATTTCCAGTCGATCGCTTATCGCAAATCAACGTCGGCTTCTTGCAGTCCGGAATACGACACTTCCACTTATAGTTATCGCCGACGCCTACAACTTTACCGACAAATTTAGCCGATGAAGTTGCTTTTAGCAGAAGAGTATCTTACTCTACTTTCGATAACGTGACCGATGGACATTCTTCATCTACTGCATCTGCGTCGATTTCTTCAATGCAATCGTCATCTGTATCCATGTCAGTCATTTTGCAAACCGTATAGTTTTATTCCACCCAGCTGTGACCACCGTAGATTCGTTAGTAAGTCTTGAGTCTGAGTTTTGTCGAAGAAGAAGATTTGAAATTGGATGAATTACCTGCTAAATATACATATTGAAAGGTTATTTTGCACAAATTGAACTCACATGACAGCTGAGTTGACAGCAAATCAGTTGAACAGACGTGTTCTTGAATAAAAGCAGTCGGACAGCAGTCGAAGCGCGACGACAAAAACCATGCGTGCGATCGAGGTTCGGCGTGAATTGCTGAAATTCAATGTTTAGCTGTTTTTCTGGGGTTAAGCAGCTTTATGTGTCGGAGTACACTATTATAGGAAGTCACTAGACCTCGGAACGCAGTACTGGTACCTCTATGACGTTATGCGGTATCCAAACACGACTACCGCTAAGTGGCAGATAATTCCCGAACTGGTCAATACCCGGGTTACTCATCAGAAAAACGGCTTCAGTCAAAATTTTGATACTGAATCGGGAATTACGCGTCCCCAGGGCGCCGACAACCGATGTGAAAAACTTGTGAATTATCTGCGGTTTAACAGTAAAAGTACCGAAAACTCCGAATGTACCACGATACTGTACCACGATGCGTTTATTGCACCATTCTGACTAGAATCGCGGTTCTTATTCTGCTTTTAAATAGCACTTTGTATATCTACTTAAACTACTAACTATCGTAAAACCCCGAATAAATTCCGATCTGCTCGCTCCCGAGTTGCCGAGTCGTAAAACGACTCTACTGAAAAACTTGGTCTATAGGTAGGCTTGTTTATAAGTTGCGCCGCCTACACGTCGCACGGCGTGTTCAAGTTGCTCTGCGTGTTGAGCTCGTGCGCGCGTGAACAGAAATGCGGGTTTCAGTTACCACAGGGTGTACCGCGCCTGTGTACAAAAGCCGACTAATAAACGATGTTTATGAGTACTGAAATTTCCATATTTAGTCGGGATTAACGGATGTTATGCATGCATAATCTGTCAATTTTGCAGTTTAATCTTTTTTATTTATGCTTGTGTCTAATGGTTTTATCCTGTACTTCATATAACTTTCTACAATTCAAAATGAATTTGTCTGACTGTCTTTGAAGTTCCTCACAATGTATTTATTTGTGCGTGTTGAAAACTCAGAATGGAAGTCCCTGTAATCTAATCTCGCACTGTTGCCAAAGAAAGTGAAGTCTCGGCATTCGCTAATTCGAGCTACGGGCATAGGGACAGAGCGCTCCTTGATAACTGTCTTCGCCAAAGCTCTGCATACTGTAAAGGTATTTGCATTGAGTCATTTATTACAGTAAATCACCGCTTGTTTTCTCGGTGTTTTCAGTAATAAAGGACTCGATTGTAAAACCTTTACAGTAGCACAACTTGAAGTTGCAACGGCGATCAAATTTCGACGACTGACAAAAAAACGTGATTGAAACACACTTATTCAGTTCTAAATATCACTGCAACTCCTTTTTGCAAAGCACAGTATTTTTTATACGCACAACTATACTTTCAAAATGAAAGTGGAGGCAAGATTTGTATCAAGAAATAGAATTTAAAAAAACTTCTCTTCTCCAGAGACATAAGTTGGTCGCCGCTGCGAAAAGCTACCGCAAATCGGTTATATCACGGACAGAAAAAGTGGATTTTTTCGTTTTTCTAGCTCAAATGAGTCAAAATGGGTGGTGATGTATCCTCCAGAAATCGCCATGGTTAATTAGTTTTTCAATGTAACGTTAATAAAACTGATCGCCATGCTTAATTGGTTAGCTTGGCAGCCTCAAAACATACAGCAACAACAGTAAAAGCGTGTGTACATCCTTAATTAATGAACCTGCCAAGCCGCGCTAATTAATGTAGCCTGCCAAGCCAACATAGAAGTAGCAACCTGCCAAGCCAGCGTAACTGCGACAACGTGCCAAGCCATGTTGCATACCGTAAATCTGCCAAGCCGAAGCAGAAACGGTGTAAATCGGAAACGGAAACGGAAACGAAGCGGGGCCGGAAACGATGTGCAAACAAAAGCAACAAGACGTACGTGCCAAGCGTAATTGGTAGATTTTGGGGAGTCGGTGTGCGTTTGCGAACATGTAATTAAGCATTGGCTATTGCTCAATTAAATCTTAGCATAATTAAAATAAATAAAAAACGTGTAAACAAATTCAGCCAAGCAATATTAGCCGCACAACAAGTGCAAAACAACCGTGTTTTAACAAGCAACAAACCAGCCAAGCCATTTTCTAGAACAAAATTACTAAAGAATAAGCCAGAGTGTATATAATACGAGACTCAATCACAAAGCGCCAAATGCGCGACAAAAATACTGTTGTTTATAATACATGAGTAACTACCAACTTGTTATTTCGACTTGGCGGCCGGTGATAGCTTCGATTTTTTGTTAGTTTTGTCTTGTTTGCTGCGATGAACACGTTTGGTAGAAGCGGGGTCATCGACAATCTAGCCATCTCTGAATTCAAGAATAGTCTGTTTGATAAACTTAGCTTTCAACGGAATGCCAGGGGCTGGCATTTGACAAATTTGCTGCCAAGGGCTATAAACTGGAGCGGCCGGCGGATGTCCATGTGCGCGCTGAATAGTTAGAATGCCTCCCTCGGTAAGCGGTAGTGGCTGGTTGTTGTTTGGATCGGGAACGAATTTCAACGTGGCAAAGTGCATCTTGACTTCGGCTTTGGTATGGGTTGCCATGTAATCGACAGCCTCAATGAAACGCTGGCGCATCAGAGTCATGTTGATGTTTTGGTTTAGCATGCCAGTTGCCAGCCAAGTCGGGTCTTGAATTGCCATTATCGTAATAACAGCGCCAAGTATAATGCCGCGCGGATCGTTTGGTGGGTCGTGTGGTTGTTGAATTACAATTACGTTAGCATCTTTGGCTTTGCCTTTGCATCGCATAGCCTGAACTTGCCATTGAAAGCATTCAGCGAGAGTGCTGAAATTCGGATTGCCGGTAACTAAGAACGATGCGCCGTTGTTACAGACAAATTGGTACATTACAGCCGTTATGTCGTCAAGCCAGTTGTCGAGCTGGAGATCTGGATAATGAGTTTTGATTTGAACAAACCACTGAGACAGGTTTTTGGTCCAACACGTAGGACGCGGAAGATCGGCTGGACTGTTAAAAACCTTTTGTGCATTGCGTTGATCAGTAAACTGCAAAATCAATGCCAAGCCTAAAACATCGTTGACCTTGCCGTTATGCTTCATAAGTTCTTGATGCGATTCGTAAGCAGTTGCCGCGGCAATCAGCTTGGCAGCGTCGACTTTGTACGGGCGCAATTCACGTTCGAGCATTTTATAAAATGCGTCACCTAAAGCAGTGTGTTGCAAATTGGCAATAGCATTAGCGCTAACCTCGTTGTCGGAGTATAGTCCAGGATCAGTGAGCCGTCGCAGAACTGTCGCGGACTTGTCTACAAATGTTTTGTCGAACTCCTGCCAAGCGTCGCGGTCGCCCTTAACAGTTTGTTGGTAATTGTCGTACGTAGCAAGCTGATTGAAATCGGCAGATGAAACTGGTACGTAGACAGCCTTGGCAGAGGAATTGGAAGCCGGTGAAGTAGGGAGTTGTTCAGCAGCACCAGGTGCATCAGCAGGAATAGATCGATTGGCAGCAGCACGTTTCGGGTGCTCGCGATAGACACTGCCTTTAGCAGTAATTGGCTGCTTGGCAGAGCTAGAAGATTGCTCAATCGATTCAGCGGTCGCAGCGGAAACTTCAGCCATGTCGCCACCGTCATCATTATCATCGCTAACTTCTTCACCGCTACCTTCATCGTCGCCGCTACCTTCATCGTCGCCGCCCTCTTGGCCATTACCTTCTTCGTCGTCGCTACCTTCTTGGTCATTACCTTCATCACCGCTACCTTCTTGGCCATTACCTTCTTCGTCGCTACCTTCTTGGCCATTACCTTCTTCGTCGCTACCTTCCTCACCACTACTATCTTCACTGCTTTCCACTTCGTCGTCTTTTTCGTTGTCGCTCTCTCCAGAACTAGAAGATGCGTCTGGTTGAACGGCATTGGCAGGAGCAGTGCTTGGCTTGGGCTTGTCGGCAAGAACGATGCGAATTTTACGCTGGCCAAGTGCGATTGGTGCACCTGCATGAGATGAACCAACAAACAAAAACTGAAAAACTATGTAAATAAAGATAATTGGCACAAGTTTTAAAATGCGATATAGTACGAACCAGCTGGGGCCGCGTTTGCGAGACCTGGAGGTGGAGATCCTATGCTGGATTGGAAGCTTGGAAGCGGTGGCGAAACTGGTGAGGCGTCGTTGACGTTGATAGTAGCACTTGTAGAAGGCTTGGCAGTCGACACGATTGGTGCAGAAGTAGGTGGTGGAGCTGCTTTGGCAGCAGCAGCAGCAGCTTCTTCGGTTAATTTGAGTGCCAATTCGCCCAGTCTTTTATAGAGATCGACAGCTATGGTAGTTGCTGCTGTAGCTTTGGCACATTCAGCGTCTACTTTAGCACGCAACGGAGCAAGAGTGGGAAGCATAGCCACCGACTTGTCAATATCCATACAATTTTGAAAAGCATTACTCTTCTTATTGTACTTGGCAGCAAGATAATCTTGAAATGCCTTACGTCGGTCGTGGTAAAACCGACACACATTTATCGCGTGTCTAGCGGCAGCTAGAAAATTACCTAATCTGTAGTGTGTTGTACTTGATGGCGCATGCACAAATTCGGGCATTTCTTCACTAACACTGCCAAGCCATGTAGCATACGCAGTGAATAGAGGAGGAGCAAGCTCGGCACTAGAGTTTGCCTCATCCAAAGCCTTTTTAGCAATGCCAATTGCCACATTCAATTCGTTACGCACTTTACACATATCGTTGAGTTCGTTATTTAGTGGCACTTTGGCCGATTCGGTTAGTTTTTCGTTTTTAAGTTCGTCTTTCTTCTTGTTTATAGCATTTTCAATATTAGCCAAATTGGCACGTTTTCTGTTGTAATCGGTAGTAAGAGCCGACAATCTGGAGGACAAAGCGCGTTTCTTATTTTCGTCGTGCTTGTTAATGCAGCATTGGCAGAGCGAAATTTCTTCAAAACGCCCGTGAGGTGGCTTAAATTTCAATAGAAATTTCTTTGCATCGTCGTCGTCGTCGTCATCGTTGTCCTTGGCAATGAGTTTTGCCATTGCTTTTTGCACCGCGGCTGAGCCAGAAGCAGCGCGCTGCTGTGCTGGTGCTGATACTGCCAAGCCAGTTGCGGCAGCGGATTTTGTATCGCCGCCCTGAGCATGCAACATGTAAACAAATACGTATGTCACACTATGAAAGAACGTGGTTGAACCAAAAACTCGTCAATAACAAGAAACTCACATCGCATTTGTTGAGCCCGGCCGCCACAAGAAGCTCCAGTGGCTGTTCCGCCGTTTGGATGTACGACGAAACGGCAAGTTGCATGACCTGAAAGGACTTGGCAGGCAGCAATAATACGATTTATACAGTATTATACAGAAATTGTGCTTTAAACAGCACAATAAACCAGAAACAAGAGCGACTTACGTGTGTGAAATCTTCTTTCTGTGCGATTTTCAAATTGATGAGCCGGGAAACGGTATCAACCGGAAGGCCGTTTTCATGGCGTGGAACGCTTGCCGTCATAAACGATGTGGTTTCAGCGACGGCGGCCATCATAAAACAGCTCTGCAATAAGTGATTAGACGCTGATTTAGGCTGCCTATACCAGCAAAACATAAGAAGATGTTGTGTAGGACTAAACAATTTCGGTCAAGTCAGACTTGGCAGCAAATTTGAAATTTCAACGATTCAAAAAGCGCCAAAAACAAAAGTGATCACGTCACTGAAACTTTAAACAGAACTCGAGAATTAAGTTAAAATTGTACAAAAGTACACACAAATGTGGTGCTCCATGTACAAAACAGCACTGAACATATAAAACGTATATGTGTGCAAGGTGTTGCTGCAAGACTAGTAGCATTTAAATTGTAAAAATTTATCATAGTACACGATGTTGCATCTCGGACATGCTGTCAGCAGAGAAATTACAATTAATTTTAAATTCAACCGGTAAATAAATTATAATGATAATTTTGTCACTAAAATTAATATTTATAATAATAATAACAATAGATTACTTTATAAAACAGAAAATTTGTTTTTGGTGAGAATTTATCAGAGTGTACAGTAAGTTGTAAATTATAAACTTAAAAATGTTTTTATGCTTAAACTATTGTTTAAATTGCACGAAAACTTATAAAGAATGTTTGTTGTGGCTATTTGTGTGCACAGACACTGTACTCATGGTTTGTTGCCGCGAATGTAAGCTCAGGCCCCATAACCCTTACGACAGATTGAGTGACGATCATTTTAGACAATTTAGAAACAGTTTTTAAAATTGAATTTGTTTGACGCGCCAAAATAACCGTCGAAAAATGCATGCTACCTTGTTTCTGCCAATTCTGGTGCTTAGCATTAAACTCGTGCACGGCGGTGATGACGACTGCGCCGGATCATGCAAATGCGCTCCTAACGAAATGTTTTGCCGTGCTATGCCTATTATCGTACGAAAAAACTTGGCAATCAGCCGGTAAGTTAGAGTTTAGGCTGAAGTTTGGTCGGGATTTGACAATTTAAAAAGTATGTAATGTTCTTGCGCATGCAGACTCGTATTCGACAAGACATTTAAAGTTGCATGCTTGAACTTAACTGCTGTTATGCAAAAGCTTCCGAGACTCAAAGAAGTTTATTTCGAGCG
>CAXARX010000044.1:0-29521 GCA_963971425.1 Bryoerythrophyllum caledonicum | reverse complement strand
TACAGAAGCTTGCCAAACAAAAGCTAAAAGGAAAAAAAATATAGGAATAATTGGCATTACATCTACAATTGGGTCAAAAATTGCATAAGCTTCAGGTAATTTAGCCAAAATGATACCATTCAAATGAAACACATTATCTAAATAAATATTAAATATAGCTAGCATTTATTTCTCCAATAAATTTTATTATAATAATTTTAATAAAAAATGAAAAAAACTTCATTAGTTAATAAAAAAAGCTCTTCGTTATATCTTACTATAGGTTTTATTAGTGTCAAAGAGGTTATATATTTTTAATAATAGCTTTTTTTTTTTATTTTTTAATTTATCATTTCTTTTTCTCCAAAATCAAATAATATTATTTAATAATAAAAAGAAAAAGAAAACGATTGACAAAATAACAATATTAGGATTTACTAATATTGTTTATTTATGGGGCGTAGCCAAGTGGTAAGGCAGCAGGTTTTGATCCTGTTATTCGGAGGTTCGAACCCTTCCGTCCCAGATTGACCATTTTTAAATAAATAAAAAATATAAAAAAAGATTTAAAATAAAATGTTAAAAATTTTTTTTCTATTATTATGAATAATTCATAATATATTGTATTAGAAATACCATATTATGACAATTACATAAATATGGCAAGGTATATTTCTATAGTGTAAAATAAAAAAAGATCATATTATTTTTTATAAAAATTTGGAAAGAGATTATATTTATGAAATTAGCTTATTGGATGTATGCTGGACCTGCTCATATTGGAACTCTTCGTGTAGCGAGTTCTTTCAAAAATGTTCATGCTATTATGCATGCTCCTTTAGGAGACGATTATTTTAATGTAATGCGGTCTATGTTAGAAAGAGAAAGAGATTTTACTCCTGTAACTGCTAGCATAGTAGATCGTCATGTATTAGCACGTGGGTCTCAAGAAAAGGTAGTTGATAATATAACTCGAAAAGATAAAGAAGAACGCCCAGATTTAATTGTATTGACACCTACATGCACTTCTAGTATTTTACAAGAAGATTTACAAAATTTTGTTGATAGAGCTTCTATTACTTCAACTTCAGATGTTATTTTGGCTGATGTAAATCATTACCGCGTTAATGAGCTTCAAGCGGCAGATAGAACTTTAGAACAAGTAGTTCGTTATTATTTAGAAAAAGCTCGTAAGCAAGGAACATTAGATCAGTCTATAACAGAAGAACCTTCAGCAAATATTATTGGAATTTTTACATTAGGTTTTCATAATCAACATGATTGTCGTGAATTAAAACGTTTATTACAAGATTTAAATATTAAAGTTAATAAAATAATTCCTGAAGGTGGCTCTGTAAAAGATATTCAAAAGTTACCAAAAGCTTGGTTTAATTTAGTTCCATACCGAGAAGTAGGTTTAATGACTGCTATTTATTTAGAAAAAAATTTTGGTATGCCTTATATTTCTACTACTCCCATGGGAATTGTAGATACAGCTGAATGTATTCGACAAATTCAAAAAAATGTTAATAATTTGATTTCTAATAAAAACAAAATTTGTAATTATGAATCTTATATTGATCAGCAAACAAGATTTATTTCGCAAGCTGCTTGGTTTTCACGATCTATTGATTGTCAAAATTTAACAGGAAAGAAAGCCGTTGTTTTTGGTGATGCAACTCATGCTGCTTCTATGACTAAAATTCTGGCTAGAGAAATGGGAATTCGTGTTAGTTGCACCGGTACTTATTGTAAACACGATGCAGAATGGTTTAAAGAACAAGTTCAAGGGTTTTGTGATGAAATATTGATTACAGACGATCATACTGAAGTAGGTGATATGATTGCTCGCATAGAACCTTCTGCAATATTTGGTACTCAAATGGAACGTCATATTGGTAAACGTCTTGATATTCCCTGTGGAGTAATTTCTTCACCAGTTCATATTCAAAATTTTCCGTTAGGATATCGCCCTTTTTTAGGTTACGAAGGTACTAATCAAATAGCTGATTTAGTCTATAATTCTTTTACTTTAGGTATGGAAGATCACCTTTTAGAAATTTTTGGTGGTCATGATACAAAAGAAGTAATTACAAAATCATTATCAACAGATACTGATTTAACTTGGAATCACGAAAGTCAACTAGAATTAAATAAAATACCTGGATTTGTTAGAGGTAAAATTAAAAGAAATACAGAAAAATTTGCACGTCAAAATAATATAACAAATATTACTGTTGAAATAATGTATGCAGCTAAAGAAGCTTTAAGTGCTTAAAAAATTAAAATTAATTTGATATTTTCTAAATTTTCTTTATATATTAAAAAACAAAAAAGATTTTGACAAAAAAATTTATAATAAAAAACTAACTTTTTATTTTTATTTCAAAATAAAAAAAAATATTTATTAAATTATTTTAATTACAAATTATTTTAGAAAAAAAAACCAACAGCAATATTTGAATAAATTTAATTTTAATTTTAGGAGAAATTTATGAACCCCGTTTTTTGTCTTATTCAGCTATTATTTTATTACCCATTTTTTTTTTTTTTTATTATATATATATTTAATTTTTTTTATTCCTTTTAAAAATACTGTGAATATTACTAAATTTTTTTCTTTTTTTTCAAATTATATAAAAAAATTTTGAATTTTATTAAAAAATAATTTAAAAATGATAAACTTTTTTCTTTTTTACCTTTTTAAGGTAAAAAAGAAAAAAAGAATAAAATAAAAGGTAAAATCAAAAAAATGTCTTTATTTTTTTCATCTAGGATTGACAAAAATAATTTACTAACATATAATTATAGTAATATTTCTTACTATTTCTTAGCTGTATTAAAAAAAAAGTTATTTAAATTATTAATTTAATATTTATAATCTATTTTAAAAAATTTTATTAAAAAAAGTATTTTTTTAATAAAATAAAGGGTTGCTAACTCAATGGTAGAGTACTCGGCTTTTAAGTGCGACTAAAGAATTTTATACATTTAGATGAAATAATAAACTCATCCAAACCATTGACAAAGGTTTGAAAGACTACGACTAATCTCAAAAAGAAATTTTACGGAAAAAATAGCATGTCGTTTTTTTTAAGTCAAAAAAACAAATTAATGGATAAAGCTACTTTGCTTGAATCAAAAGTAAAACCAGAAGAACGAGCTTCTATTCAAAAAATTTTATTTTGAATTCTTTTTATTAATTAAAAAGTTAAAATAAAATTAATAGTCAATATAAAAGAGGTTTAGTTTTATATTTAAATAAAAAAAAATATAAAGCTATTTTTACTAAAAATGAGTCCTAAATATTTAAAAAATGTAAATAAATTACCAGTGTGCTGACTAATGAAAAAAATTTAAGTCAGGAGAGCAATCAAAAAGAATGACTAACTAATAAGAGAAATTAAATGAATTTTTGTTAAAAATTCATTTAATTTCTCTTATTTTAAGATTGCACTATGTATTGTTTTATATTTTAAGAGGTTGCTAATATGGGAACTATAGCTGAAGTTTTATCCGAAATGAAAAAACTAAAAAAAAAAAAAAAACTTGTATGCCAACAACGTTTTTTATATCCACTTTTATTTCAAGATGATCTTTATGCAATTGCCTATAATCGTTTGTTAAATAAATTTAATTTAAAAAAAGTAGAAAATTGTCATTTAAACGAACAATTTAGTTTTTTAATTTTAAAACGTTTAATTAAAAAAATACATCAGAAAACAAATATAGGCAAGTTAAAAAAAAACTATAGTAACAATAAAGTTTTTAATATTAATTTTAACACCTATTTTTATTCGAAGGTACTTCGAGAAGGATTTACAATAATTTTAGAGACTTTTTTTTCTGTGCAATTAGAAAAAACTTTTATAAAAAAAAATTAATAAATGGACTAGTTATCAATCTATTCATTCTGTATTTCCTTTTATAGAAGATAATTTTTCACATTCTAATTTTATTTTAAATAAAAAAATCCCTTATTTTATTCATCCAGAACTTTTAATTCGAATTTTTCGTCGACGTATACAGGACACTTCTTTTTCACATTTATTACGATTATTATTCTATAAAAATAAAAAATTAATTACTTTAAATACAAATATCTTTTTTTTTCAAAAAGAAACAAGTAGTTTATCAAAGTTTTTATGGAATTTTTATATTTGTGAATTAGAATTTTTTTTAGTTAATCAATGGAAAACTTTAAACTATTTTAAATCATGGTTATATTTAACTTCGGTAAATAAAAAACAATGTATTAAAAAAATTCAACATGTTATTAATGATCCTTTATCAATGAAATCACAATCTTTTTTTTACAAAAAAAAAATATCTTTTCATTATGTCAAATATAATAATAATTATATCATAGCAATAAGAGGATCTCATTATTTAGCAGAAATATGGAATTTTTTTTTTTTTTCAAATTTTGGTATTATTATTTTAATTACTCATTCAATATTTCTAAAATAAGAATTAAAATTTTATTTAAAAATTCTTTTTCTTTTTTAGGGTACTTGTTCAATATTCAAACAAAAAATGTTTTAGTTGAAACTAAAATGTTAGAAACTTTTAAAAAAAGCTATATCATAAAAAAAGAACTTTTTTCTATTACTCCAATATTATTTTTAATTCAATTATTAGCGAAAGAAAAATTTTGTGATATTTTAGGACACCCAATAAGTAAATTAGCTTGGACTACTTTAACCGATGACGAAATTTTTAATCGTTTTAATCAAATTTGGAGAAATTTTTTTATTATTACAGTGGATGTAAAAATAAAAAAAATTTATATCAAGTACAATACATCCTTCAATTTTCTTGTGCTAAAACATTAGCTTGTAAACATAAAAGTAGTATACGGTATGTTTGGAAACAACATGGTTCAAATTTTTTTGCAAAGTCCTTTTTTTTTAAAAAACAAGAGCTAATTAGTTTAAAATTTTTAAAATTATATCCTTCTATAAAAAAAATTTGGTATCTTGATATTGTTCAAATAAATGCATTAGCAAAATTATTGCAAAAAAATAATAATAATAACAGCAAATCATAAATGAAAAATTAATTATATTAATTAATATATAAAACTTTAATTTAATAATTTACTGATATTAATCTCTAACAAACTAAAATAAATACATAGAGAAAGCCGTGTGCAATAAAAGTTGCAAGCACGGTTTGGGAAGAGGTTAAATTTTTTATTTAAAAAATAAAAAATTAACCCACTTTCATCCGACGAGTTCCGGGTTCGAGCCCCGGGCAACCCACTTTACTATTTTTCTCTTAATTTAATTGAAATAAACTAATTTTTTTAGATTTTTTTATTATAAACTAAAAAAATCTAATTAATTTTCAAGAAGCCTTCTATCAATGGTATACACCGAGGTCGTGTTGAAACGAAAGGTGGATTGGAGCACGTTTCTGACTACAAAACAATATCCGCTTAGGATTGGTCAAAAACAAAAGCATATTCCTGATTTATTCAATCCTGAATCGACCATGACCAAGGCTATTTTGGAGGAGTTGAAGAAAAAGCCTCGCCAGATGACCGTGGTGGATACCGTGCCGAATATACAACCATCGGTAGAGGAGGTTGCCGTTGTGATGGAGTCTGACAAACATTTGGATATTGTGGTTGACAATATATTGTCAACCACAATTCCCAAAGAGAGTGTGGAGACAACGACGGTAGAAGACCCCGTACAATCAGATATTCCGAATATTGTAATTGTAGGAGGTGAAGACCATGGTAACGCGGAACGAGGGGGGGAGAATATGGATGGAGAAGAAACCGTTGTTCCAAACGTTAAAACTTTGGAAGGCATGGCACCAAAGACAATGGATGTCGGGCCAAGCACTTCAACGCGGGAAGCATTGGAACGAAATTCCAAGGACCCGATCATTGACAAGGGTACTTTGATTTCCAATATTGAAGAAATGCTTCGAACAATGCCAAACAAGGATAAGTTGAAAGGCTTGCTCGACTTGAGTATTAAGTGGGCTGAAGCGTGCGCTCAAGTAACAGAATTTGGTCATCCAATCGATCTGCCAATTGATTCGAACGAATGGGACCAAATACATGGAATAGTGAGAGTGGCACGTAATTTGGTGGACGGGGCCGAAATTCTTGCAGCAATGGCTCCTCATCTTCTAGATATGGCTCATACGTTTTCAACTATCACTCCGAGTGTGCTACGAGCCGCTGATGGCTTCGACACGTTGGCTACCTCTATAACGCCAATGTTAAAAGACAGGATCGCGTTAACTCAGAAAGTGATGGATATGGAGGAGGAGGCCTATAAAAATGAAACCTCACTGGACACCTTAAATGGGAATTAGAAAATAACAAGCGTATGCTGGAGGCCAGTAGGAGTCGCGTCACAAGGATGTCGGAGAAGATGGATGCGCAGGTTCGTGAGGTGGATGTGGTAGTCATTGACGACAACGTTGAAACTTCTGACGACCTTTTTCTTTCCAAGTTCGGAGGGAACGATGCAGAGGATGCCACACCGGTCAAATCTAATAGACCGGCTGAGCCATCTTCTGTTCAATTGGCAGTACTAGCTGGAAGTAGCCAAGTACGGCCTGCAGCGCCTGGAAAAGGGAAGGCGATAGTGGAAGGTGAGGGGGAGATGGAATCGATGTCACAGAAGTTGGAGGTGGCAAATAAGGAGAGGGACGAGGCACGAGCGGAACTAGAGACACTGCGGAGGACATTGAGATCGGTGGTCGACACACCATGGAACGAGAACACAATGCCTTGGTTGGGTTGGGTTCATCGCCTTCAGGACAGGGAGACCATGGTCTCAAAAGTACAACATGATCTGAAGAAATTTGCCGCCGAATCACAAGAATCATGTAAACTCGTGGATACCTCATTGGAGAGATTGAAGAAATTCGTTGGACAATGTGGACATGAGTCCACGAAGGTTACTATTTGGGGTGATGTACCGGAGAGGATGGATCGTACAAACTATCATCGGAAGGGAAAGAGCCATGGTATTGATTGGGCTTTAGAAGTGGAGGAAGGATGGGTGCCCTACAATACCTTCTCATCACATTTTCTAGAATCGGAGCGAAGAATAATCCATACTTGCGACCCTGTCCCGGCATTCCTCAATGACAAATGCAGCTTGTGCCAAGATCATTTCGGTCCGGAGGGAGCGTATACGTTGGGCCAATGTGGCCATAACTTTCATATTACTTGCATTTCCGCAGGTTCAATGATACAATCGGCGTGTCCTATGTGTCGCTCTCCAATTAGCTCAAGATTCTACGAAGTGATGGGGATAAGAGATGTTATGCCACCGGGGCACGAGTTCAACCGATGGAATCTTCCCTAGGATCAACTTCCAAAGAAATCCTTGAACTATCGTGAGTGGGGAAAACCACTTATATGGAATAGTGAGCTTTCTTGTCACCAACTATACGAGGAGTATGGGATGGAAATTGATCCATTATTTTGGATGACACAAGACTATGAGGTGGAGATACGGGCGCGAGAGATTGAAGATGGCGAGCAACAAGAGTTGTTTGCCGCAACTTTGGGGGGCATTGGAGCACTGAGCACAAGCGTTTCTTCCGATTTCCTCCTAGGAGAGCTGAGAAGGGAGAAGATGGTGTATGGCATGAGGTAAACGATGGCATTGAGATGAGAGATGAGTACAAGAAGTACAATTGTACTTTGATGGGAAGAGCCCTGGTCCTTGCAAAGTTGGAAGAGGCCGCAAAGCTACGGAGTTCAACAGAAGAGGATTCTTTTAAAGACGTAGAGTGTTCTTATTGGGATGCGATGCAAGCTTTTGATCGGAGGATTGGGGACGCCATTGGCTATTGGCGGAATGTGCTACAGAAATCCGAAGGGGAATTATTGGTGTCATTCCCACAGAATGACGCTTTTGTGAACAATGTGGTGGAACGAATAAAGAAGGCCATGGAAATCTTTGCGGCGAAGAAGGTGGATCCTGGCGGGAAGCGGAAGAGGGATGATGGCAATGACAACGACGATAGTTGGTGGTCGGAGATGCATAGGGAAATTGCAGCCGTGGATCGAGAGTACGAAGAGGGGGGGAGGATTGCTAGGCCAAGCCAGAGACCGTGGACTCGTAGTAGCACTGGAACAGATCATACCGACGAGCCTTCTTCTTCAAGGCAATAGAATGTGGTAGATGAATGTAAAGCTTAGCGTAGTTGTTGTTTAAGGAATGGTGTGGCAAGAAGTCGGAGGCATGCCATGGTGGAGTATACTTTTTGAAATAAAGTTTTACAATTTGTAATTTATTTTGTCAACTTGTGAATTCTTTAATTGTATGTGGGTGTTAGAAATATTGTGGTGCATTAGGTGGATGCGAAGCAGTGAAATGAATAGAAGTTTGCAAACTCGAATCACATTCTGCATACAACAAGAATGACATGTTTAAGTCATTTCGTATGGGATGACTAAATCCATACACAAAACACAAGACAATAGAATAGCAAAAGAGATGGATGTAAAACTTGTGCATATATGAAAAAACTTTATTGATATTCGGAATAAATCCAAGAATCAAGTGAGACAATAGAAGCTTTTAATGCATACGTAGAACGACTATAAAGTATCCTAAACTCGAACTACAATATTGACATATAAAATAAGTGCGGTGAATGCATACTACGTAAATGGGCCAAATTTTCCTACTCATTCACATCGGTAGGAAGTTCGTAATCGCTGTCATCTTTGATTTCAGCTCCACTAGATCCCGAAGGATCGTCTTCATTATCCGTGGCGGGTTCTTGTTTGATTCTCCGTTTCATCGACAATGTTTTAACGGTTTTGAATCTCTTACAAGTTCCAATGACATCAATGGGATTACTAGGTCGCGTGCGAAGAAATGGATGCATGGAAGCTTTACGTTTCCTCGTGTCGTTTGTAGGCCGCCTAGGTTATAACCCTAAACCTCCCTGAACCTCGGGGTGATGTATGAAGAGCTTAGACAGAGGTACATCGCCATCACTAGGTAGGCCATCGGATGGGTGTTGCGGCGTTCGGGGTCGCACATGTTTGAAAGGGACACCAAACCGTGGGAGGATTTCAAATTGGTTGTAGTGACCGTTGCAAGAGGGGTTGCAAATAGAGACCGCGACGCGCGACCTTGCAAGGACGGTTGATCCTTAGAGGAGGATGCCTTCTTCTCCGTAACGTGAATGGGACTCCGTATACCGCCGTAAGTACCGCCTTCCATAGTTTTCTCCCCGAGAACAACCGTGTCGTCTAGGAATGGCTCTTTCGTTGTTTGCTCGCGGTTGTCCGCAAGTGCGAGACCATGGACGCCTTCGTCAACACTCTTCACTGAGGACCCTTGCTTTTTTTGCCCGTGTAGTGTCGTTGTACGGTCGGATGATAAATCTTCTCCTTCCTTGTCCTTCGTGTCTTCCGGAAGCGGAGACGGTCCACGACAAAGGATATTATTGCTATTGAGCATGCCGTCTCCATTCAGGTACCGCGCTATGGGCAACAAGTCATCTTCTTTCTCAGCAAGAGTGTCGTCATCGACAAAATCATACTCGGTGATTGGGGCGCCGTGAGTATGATCCATACGTTGAGAAGGGCTGCTGTCGATGTCATCATCTAGATGCTCTACATCGTAATTGGCAAAGGCACTGGTGTTTGAATCGTCAGAGTAGTATGGGTCATCCAACTCACGTGGTTGTGGATCCTCTAAATCCAAGTTCTCCGCGTACCACCTCTTCTCATCCGTCAACTTTGCATTCGCAAGCAACTTCGAGTTTGTATACACAAAGACCAAGTCATCAGCCCTTCCCGGTAATAACCGATTCCTTTTCTTGTCGTGGACGAAAGAGTAGCTACTCCAATTGCGTTCGCAAGAAGAAGATGACACTGTCTACGCTAGTATTCTCTTTGCAATTGGTGCAAGGAGCTTTCCACAAGCACCTCTGCGACATTTAAGTAAATGTGGACTTTAAGATGAATTCTGGACTTAGGATCAATTCTTGATATAGGAAGCAAGATCATGAGATCATACGGTCTTACCATTGGCATCAGGAATAATTTCAATAACTATAGGATTGAGCCTACTCATTACGGGTAACTGCAACATTCACTTAGGGATGAAGTTTAAAAAGGCATCAAACAATGCAGTGGGATCTGGCGATCAAAGATACATCGCTTACATAGTGGGATCCTACAATCTAACAACACATGTAGGGCAATCAATGTAGTACACGTCAAACAAAGAAGCATTCAATTGGGCGCGGAGAATGGGGGTATGAACCACTGACAACTTTACTTATAGAGT
This sequence comes from Bryoerythrophyllum caledonicum, assembly GCA_963971425.1. NCBI lineage: Eukaryota > Viridiplantae > Streptophyta > Bryopsida > Pottiales > Pottiaceae > Bryoerythrophyllum > Bryoerythrophyllum caledonicum. The sequence goes on along the minus strand of CAXARX010000044.1, from coordinate 19,250 downwards.
ATACTGAACAAAAGTAAGCCGCTGAAGAACTGAATGTAGGGAAGCGGCTACATACTTTGTATTACTCGCTAAAGATACATAGCGTACATAGTAAGATCCTACGGTCTAACAATACATGTAGGGCAATCAATGTAGTACACATCAAAAAAATAAGCATCTGGCGTGGAGAATGGGGGTAATGACTATCAGAAATATATATTCATAGAATAAACTGGATGAAATCGAACGCCAAGTTACAGAACTCAATGTAGGGAACCGACTACGTACTTCGTAACACTCGCTCAAAGTGCCACGGTTCAAGCAGTCTACGATTAAACTTTACATCCATCGGGTGCCCCCGCAGATACTCCTTCACCGAGGCGTAAGATTGCAGCGGAAGGATGAACGGAAGCAACGCTGTGCCAATATTAGGTATTACATTGGATGTGTTGGGTAAGGTCATTTCACCATGCCATGACTTCGGAAAGTAGCAAGCGAGGTCTCTGTTGAAGACATGACGCATTGGCTGGTCATCAACCATCAATATTTTGTCAAGAAGACAGAACTGCTTCGTCTTCCGGTCCGTTGAGAGTCTCTGAAGAACCTTGTCACAGAAAGGATACAATTGTGGCCTGGAACACTTGTTTCGTCCATAACAAAAAAGAAGTCTTGACCTTATGTCTTCGGGGAGGAGGACTTTAAGGACCTTCTTCAGGCGCACGGGGACCATGGACGACCATATACCAACTTGGAACGACCTCAGAAGTATACTGAAGAACTCTAGGAGACCAGGCCGAACAATGATGTTGTTCCGATTGAAGCGTCGCGGAGAGCAGTTATCGTATTGCTCGAAACAAAGCAATCCGTTGACAGACAACACGATAACTTTTGTCGAGTCGTCGCGTTGCTGTGATCATAGAGAAAGATAGAAGTTATAAACAACATCATGGATCGTAGGATCCCACCACACTGCCATCCATACTACAAACAAATCATCCATACAAGATCCTTAACTACTCCATCCATGAGGGTCGTAGGATCCTACCACACTGCTATCCGCATCACAAAAATCATATAGAATCCTTAACTACTACATTCCTCAGGGTCGTAGGATCCTACCACCCTAACGATAATTCATGGGAGATATTGAGATTGATAATATTCAAAATAAGATGATGGCCTCAATACTGAAGAGTGTCTGATAGAGTAGAGGTACATCCTACAAGTTTATATTGAAACAAAGTATACAAAATATACACATCACCGATACGAGTGAGTAGTCATTGAAATGCCCCGACTTTGGAATTCCATTTTCGAGAACACCCAATTACGATGTTCTGAGCCAACGCAGTGGACCTAAATTCTCCAGGAACCGGACATCCAGGAAGGGGATGGTTACGGACATATTCGGCCACAGAGAGATTTGAGAAAAACATATTTTCGAGCCATGGAAGCATAGTGTTCATGAGGAACTTGTCCTTCAGGTCACCTGTCCACGTTTGAGGATGAATCGCACTGAATTCATCGTTGAGGAGGTTCTTCTCCGGGCTGTCGTCAATGAGCAATGTCAGATTGAGGTCTACGTGGTCAACATATTTCCTGACGTTTTTGAGGTCCTTGAGCATGTACTTCTTCTCAACGTTGTTCCCCGCTCTCAGAAAGCTCGACTCCGTAATATCAGATTGTGACATAACTCTTAGGTCAACTAGCTTAACAGTAGAACTACCCAAAGCCACCTGTAACATGCTATCGACATTTTTCCTCATGGCGCAACTCCATACCACGACAGTAGCCTTATTTGTGAGCACCTTCAGAAAATTTGCACACTCAGGTCTAGCGACTGTTTTACGCCCCTTATCGTACGATCTGTGAATCAGAAATCCATTCAAGTCCAGCACAACAGTGTACCAAGGTTGCCTTACCTTTGCTGATCTAGGGGCTGATTTAATGGCTGGTGCACTGAGTTTTCCTGCAGAAAACAAATGTTGCAAGAATGAGTCTCCAGTACAAAAAACAAATAATAAGTAGTAGAGTTGTCTAGAATCATACCTTCTCTAGAGGAACCAGAGCCCTTATGTGCCACCGATAATGGAACCTTTTCACGACGTTGAGCAGTCCCCAACATCTCAACTGCCCAAAAAAAGGAGGTAATTAGTGAAGAATACACGACAAAAAAGCCATTCAGAATGCATATACATTACCAGCATTCGAGACAACAGTGCTGGAGGATAGTAGGATCCTACCATCCTATCAGAATGGTAGGATCCTACCATCTCAATAGGAACAAAAAATACTACACTCCCCAAAGCGATCGTAAGATCCTACGATGGCCGTAAGGATCGCCGATCCTACGATGGCCGTAAGGATCGTCGATCCTGATATCCCCTGAGGATAATAGTGTGAACATAGAACATAAGAGATACACAGAAAACACTAAGATTGTTGAATTTAGTAGCTCATACCTTCTGCAGAGGTTCCTGCATCGGTATGTTGTGCGGATGGAGGACCCTTTTCAGCAGCATCAGCCTCCACATCAGGTATTGGGACGACCCTAAAGGTTGTTGGCTGAATTTCTTGACTGAAATTCAAAGGGTCATCCAAGTAGTCCTCAACAATAGGTGTATTCGAAACATTCCTAGGAGGGTTGAAGGCTTGTAGTGACTGACTAGCCTCCTCAAATATGCCTATGATTAGGTCCCTATCGAACGGCGCTTTACTTACTGGGGGTGAAACAGTCGGATCAATGTCCTGTAACGTAGCAAGTGTATTCGCGGCCGAGTGTATTTCAGGATCCGTCGTAGTCTCCAAGTCCTGGCTGGAAGAAGGATGAGACGATGGTTCTAACTCCATCGGTGTAGGTTCGGACGACGGGGGATGAAGCACGTCCGATCTTCTCAGCTTTAATGGTGGTACATTCGTGACGGTCATCCTGGTTCGAGGAGCAAGTAACTCTTCGTCCGCGAGCAACGACGCCTCCTCTTCTCTTCTTATCCTTTCTTGATCTGGAACTGAACTCACCTCCAGAAGTTCACCTCCTCGACAACTCAGGACCTCATGGCACTCATTGGACAAGTCGTTAAGTAGAGCCTGAAGGCTGATATCCTCCGCTTCATATATTGTGCTGGCATTGACTTGGTCGATATCATGCATAAGAGAATCGCCATGACCGTAATCATGCTCCGCCGCTGCTGAAGTAGACTGCACATGATCGTCATGAGAAATTTGGAAAAGCTGCGGCCATTAAATAAGGTCACTCAAGCTCTTGTCCCAGTTGGCAACTACAAACGAAAACCTAAACATCAAAATGGCTGAAAGGGGGTGTAGGACAAAGTGCGTTGTGCACGTAGAAGCATCTATGGATAACTACAACGATCAGAACCTGGTAAGAATAAATCTCTACAACGAAAGACGAGCAGGGATAGTAGGATCTTACGATCCTAAAGCACTCTCCGAGTAGTAACTGATGACTATATCGCGTAAAATGGATCCATCGATACATATATTCCAAGTTCTATAAACTACAAGCGGAGCAATGTTATTCATACCGGCCGCTCTGAAGATGAAGTACGCAGATGCCGATCATGAACTTCCTCAGTTCCCTGCATGGAGTTGGGATATGATGATGAATACAACGAATATGCAAACAGAAAATTAACCACAGTACATAGCTGATCAGTTCACATGGTTATTGTTATATACAATTGTCCTAGAAATAGTTTGTCCGCTGAGAGAGATAAAAATAAGCGTGTGTATCATACAATGGTCGCCTCATGGGCACCGGTTTGTGTAGAAGAGGGCGGAGTCAAGTTGATCTACTCCTGGTTTTGCAACTGCAATCTTCGATGAGACTTGGACCTGCCCGAACGCCTGTCGTCCAAAGGTGGATCCTCCTCTTCGGTGTCCTCCGCCTCCAGATCAGTGGCCTTCTCGGAGGGTGCCTTGTCCGAGTCGCTGGAGGAATCACTCTCGGAGCTGGATACGGGTATGACCTTCTTCTTGCCTCTTGCGATCGTCTTTTTCTTCCTCTCGCTTACAGTCAAGGCTGCCATGGCAGGTACTGCTATTGCCAGCGTCTGAGCACTTTCCCAGATATCCTTCGCTGTCTCATCGGCTCTCATCACTTCATCCCTGGAGAAGACGACTTCGATGACTTGTGCTCCTTTAGTCTGCAACACAGAGTGGTAGGCTGTATTAGATGACAGGAAACAGATTCATACAATGTAAGGATAGCGTGGATAGAGAACTTGAACAAACTGAGAGATGAGGTAAAGAGATTGTAGGATCCTACGGTCATCTTACCAGGCCAATCCAGGTAATCGAAGAACCCCCACCGATGTTGACAATAAGATTGTTAGGAGCCCCCAATGTGCCAATCAACTTGCTAACCGCGTCGATATTGAAATTGGCATAAGAATGTTGGGCCCATTGTTTGGGAGCATCCTCGAAATCTGCTGCGGATATCACTGTCTGGAATGGCATCTCATTCCCAAAAGCAGATCGGAAGCACACTGCTTCAGTAGAATTGAAGTCGTTCCCGTACACAAAGTTGAAGTATAAGGGCAACGTTGGTTCCGGAGATGAAGGACTCACGAAGCCCTCCGTCCCCTGGGTAATATATAAAGTGGGGGTATGAAACCAGGGTAGCGTTTGTGTAGCGACCGCGCCCCTCTCAGCTACAGCGTTGGCAACATCCACCATTCCAGCCCGATCTGTGATAAACACACCTGGATAACGGACCCTCCTGAACTGGTTATCATCCTTATGCTCCATGGCCTGCAGCGTACGCAAAACCTGTTCCATGATTGAAAAATCACGTTTTCCTTTCTCTTTGCGATTGACAAAGCTGTACACCATAACCACCGTTGCGTCCTTCTTTGTCCATTGCAGCATCTGGTCACTGCCCAACAGTAGAATCTTCGCCAGGTCTCCCGATTTCCTGTTCATCCAGGCGGATTTATATTTCGCAGAGAGCGACGATCCGGAAGATGTTGGAGCGCTCTCAGCTCGATTCTCCTTGATGGCCTTCTGGTGATCGAAGAGCATCTTCAGAATAGTCGGAAAGTCATCCTCCTTGTTTGAGGGGGCTAAAGCGGATCCTCGCTTCAAGAAGAAGCGCTCTCCAGCAGGGTCCTTAATAACCTTCTCAAACCACGTTTCGATGGTGGCTTCGGTGACCTTGTACTCCGCTGCTGCCCTGACATAATCATCCTCAAAATACGAGGCTTCCTTCAGTGTCTTACACCTCAGGGGCTTCTTACAGAAGTAGTGCATAAACTCATTCTTGATGAGTCTATGCTTCTTCTCAGTCTGACACGCCTTCTCAAGGCCCTGAAGAACGGGTACCTTCTTAGCCGACTTCGTCGACTTCACCGAGACTTTCTTCGCCATCACCAACTTCGCCATCTTCTCGATATCACTATCCCACATGAAATAAAGTGGCATCAAGTCGTTCTGCTTTAGAGCCCTCGCCTGGTATCGCTTCTGCTTCAAACGCTCCTTCTTGGACCTATCCTCGTTGTCCTCAACGTCATCTGCAGCGTCCTCGTCAACACCTGAGACAAAGCTCGAAGTAATCCCGAATGCGTCGGGAAGAAGTCCAAGTACCCAGCTCTTCTGGATCTGTAACCAAATCTGGAAAATTGGCTCCGAAACAAACAGAAGCGGATATTTCGGGATTCCTGTGTAGTTGTCTTCAACGATCTTTGAATCCGAGTTGGAAAACACTGCCGGAAGTTTGTCAGACCAGGCCTGCAAGGATATCGGGAGTGAGAAGTGAAACACAATAATTTGGAGATAGTAGGATCCTACAATCCTGACTACCATGTGGTTAATTGAGTTGGGATCGTAAGATCCTACGATCAGTTTATACCTTGTATATGAATCGGTAAGTCACACATTAACGTGATGGGTAATGTATAAAGTGACTCACCTTGAACTCATTGGAGTGCGCCAATCCATTCTTGGATGGAGCTGGACTGCCGGCTGAAACCCAACTCTTACGCGCTAGACCTAGAAGGGTAAGATAGTTGCCCTCTGATCTAACGCCAGCAAGATCTTGGTTGAGGACCCTTGAATAGTATAGCATTAAGTTCCAGTCCTTGGGATCCTGCCAGACGATTGTTATGATGAAGCTCTTGGCATCTCTTTCATCTTCTTCCAAGAGACTACCCTCCTCAATGAGGACTCTGTGCGCAGCCACGCAATGCTGTCCGCCTATAACCACATAGTGTGTGTTTGGGCCGATGTCCTTCAATGTTGGTTGCTCCTTGAAAAACTCGTATGCATCGTGTGGCACGTCCTTGAAATCTTCTTTCCGGACTGGATAATGTCCCTTCACTGGCATCACGTACAGATGCTGCAGTGATGCCTGAAATGGCATCGTGCGCTTCTGGTCTATGAGCTGTAATACTCGCTTTTTATCCAGTGGTCGATAAACAACAGTATCGGCAGGAGCTCGGTGAAGACGGTCAATGTCTACTACCAGATCAGCGGGGTCCTGCGGGGACACCTTCATTGGCTTCTTACCAAAAATATGGAGTTTCGAGAACTCTCTTTCGTACAGAGTCCTCACAAGCTGCAGCTCTTTTGCGGTTTTCCCTGCGACGGTCTTGCTCGTCATCCCCACTGCCTTCGCTAGTGTCAGCTCGTCCACCTTCGGGTCCGACTTCTTCTTTGGCAGCCCCTCCGCCGCAAGAAGTGAAGACAACCGCTTCTTCTTAGGAGGTGTAGGCGGAGCTGCTTTCTGTCGGTCTCTATTGTACGAATCTCGATTCGCCTGCAGCTCCTTCTAGCCTTGCACAATCCTTCTGACATCGGGATTAAAATTCGATATAGTGAATCCCCAGTCCTTGACCGATTCGTTTAGTGCAGTAACCAAATCTACTTTGTCAATGACTAAGCCATACACCCTGGAACAGCCCGAACTCGCCACAAACTCGGAGATGACAATTACAAAAATGGTGGCGGTCAGGTGCACTAACTCTAGTACTTCCATGTTCATCGTTGATAATTTGTATGAAGGACCTCCAGGAGCTGCGGCATTTGTAATAGCTAACACTGGCGCAATCAGAATGTTTTTTTGCTTGCGATCAAGCGTCCAATGAAGACCCCATTCCACAACTTTGTCGGCCATAAAGAAAGCGGTGGGCTCAGGATCACTAAGTAGATTACATTCTATGTTCCTCAGCCCACACGAAACAGCATCATAGAGGTTCATAGGACACCAGTCGGGGTTCACGTCTTCGAGTTCGATGATATTTTCCCTGACCAAACCAATGCAGAAATTTAGTAGTCAGAAAAGAAACTCAGGTATCAACGGTTTGCTTTCAAATCACGGGCAAGCATCTAACCGAGGATCGTAAGATCCTACCATCCTAAAAGGAATGGATAGTTCATACAGAACTTAAGGGGATCGTAAGATCTTACTATCCCATTCAACAATGGATACAGAAGAAGTTGTGATAACTAGAGTACACTGTGAAATGGATCGTAGGATCTTACTATCTCCGAGGGGACCTTTGGTTCAAGTAGAGCTGAGGGATTGCAAAAGATCATATGATCCCTCCAGGGGACCGTAAGATAATACGATCCTGAACGGGATTGTATAATCTAACGATCCTGACTGGGATCGTAAGATCTTACGATCCTGAAATGGATCGTATAATCTAACGATCCGCATGGGGATCGTAAGATCTTACGGTCCTCAAGGGTGTCGTAAGATCTTATGATCTCGAAAGGGATCGTAAGATCCTACCATCCTCATGACGATGGTAGGATCTTACGATCCCCATGAGGATCGAATGAACTTCAGGTGCACCTCAGCACCAATGTACAACTTATGATAAGTTTATGTGCATTTACATGTACAATAGATCTACATTGTATCGATTGTGAAAAGTTTGCATACCATACACATAACCCTAAATTGCATATAAGACTACAAGGGATTAACATACGTATCAATAAAATTCGATGAGTGTTATGACATTCATGCCATACTACAAGGCTTGATAATCTGAGGATGAGTACCAAAGCTAGAATACCATTCACATCATTTAACAGAGCTTGTATACCAGAGCATGGAAAGCCTTAGTAGAAAGTCATTGAAAAGATTGTACAGATCTAGCAATCTTTACCTGAATCCTAAAGCTGAAACATTCAGCACACACTACGCACCTTTTAAATCTAACATGAAAACCTGAATCTGACAATCATTCATAACATTCAACGCACCTTGTAAACCTAACACGAACACCTGAATCTAATTATCATTCATAACATACTACTCACTGAAAAAACCGAACATGCCAACCAGAATCTAACAATAATTCATAACATACCACACACCTTGTAAAGTTTAAACCTAACATAAAAATCTCACTCAGACAATCATTCATAACATTCAACGCACCTTGTAAACCTAACACGAACACCTGAATCTAATTATCATTCATAACATACTACTCACTGAAAAAACCGAACATGAAAACCAGAATCTAACAACCATTCATAACATACTACACACCTTGTACAGTTTAAACCTAACATAATAATCTCACTCAGACAATCATTCATAACATACAACGCACCTTGTAAACCTAACACAAACACCTGAATCTGACAATCATTCATCACATACTACGCAGCTTGTAAAACTAACATGAAAACTAGAATCAGACAATCATTTGACATTATTCATATCATACTACAAATCATCTAAACCAGAACGCAAAAAAGAAAAACTTAGTTCATTGAAAGGATTGAAACTTACGGGTCACTCCAGTCGCTTGCATTGCCTGATCGGCCTGTCATCCTCGTGAATTGGTTGCCCTACACGCTACACAAGACGTCGTGTTAGAAGCTCGTGAGTCACAGCAATACCACCTATTCAATGTCTAAAAAACATCGACAGTTGAAGAACTCCAAACAACTACATTCTCCTTCCGAACATCCTCAGCTGGACAAAGACCTAAAAACACCGAATTTCTAATACATATCAACTGACCAGAGTTTCTTTGAAGAAATTCTTACCTCGAAGTATTGTTTCTTGCAATGCGCCGCACTCTTTCGTAACGTCGCGTCCGCCAATCGCACCGGTTTGAAGTTGAAACTACTTTCACACCGCTCACACCGCTCACACAGTCACGATAATAACACTGACAAAAAATCACAAAACAATACTCACAACAACTCACGTAAAACAAAACAAGAACCTGAAGGAAGAAACCGAAAGTGAGATGAAAACAAGAACCTGAAGGAAGAGGGGAGGAGGGAGGGGGAGAGACATCGAGAAGTGTAATTGATGGTCGGACAACTCCTCCACGACGGCTGAGTTGCTGTCTACATCAAGCTCTAATGATGCTTCGACTCATCATTACTATACGGTGAAGACTAATACGTCTAATAAGGAATTCAATTTTAATTCAGAGTTTGGAGCTGAAAATTAAATTCAATGACAAGTTCTTTAGACTTCACTTCGTATGATATTCTTGCACTACACAAGCTCTAAATCTCTTACCATTGTCTTAAGCATGAGATTAGTTCCCTACACACCAATTTTTTTTATTCCACTTCTTTCTAATCAATCTTTCATTCTATTTCTATATTCTATTTTTTGATTCCACTTCTTTCTATTCAATCTTTCATTAGACTTATTCTTTATTCTATTTTCTTATTCCACATCTCTCTATTCAATCTTTCATTCTATTTCTATATTCTATTTTCTCATTCCACTTCTTTCTATTCAATCTTTCATTCTATTTCTTTATTCTATTTTTTGATTCCACTTCTTTCTATTCAATCTTTCATTAGACTTATTCTTTATTCTATTTTCTTATTCCACATCTTTCTATTCAATCTTTCATTCTATTTCTATATTCTATTTTCTTATTCCACTTCTTTCTATTCAATCTTTCATTCTATTTCTTTATTCTATTTTTTCATTTCACTTCTTTCTATTCAATCTTTCATTCTATTTCTTTATTCTATTTTCTTATTCCACTTCTTTCTATTCAATCTTTCATTAGACTCATTCTTTATTCTATTTTTTGATTCCACTTCTTTCTATTCAATCTTTCATTAGACTTATTCTTTATTCTATTTTCTTATTCCACTTCTTTCTATTTAATCTTTCATTCTATTTCTTTATTCTATTTTTTGATTCCACTTCTTCCTATTCAATCTTTCATTCTATTTCTTTATTCTATTTTCTTATTCCACTTCTTTCTATTCAATCATTCATTCTATTTCTTTATTCTATTTTCTTATTCCACTTCTTTCTATTCAATCTTTCATTCTATTTCTATATTCTATTTTCTTATTCCACTTCTTTCGATTCAATCTTTCATTCTATTTCTATATTCTATTTTCTTATTCCACTTCTTTCTATTCAATCTTTCATTAGACTCATTCTTTATTCTATTTTTTGATTCCACTTCTTTCTATTCAATCTTTCATTAGACTTATTCTTTATTCTATTTTCTTATTCCACTTCTTTCTATTCAATCTTTCATTCTATTTCTTTATTCTATTTTTTCATTTCACTTCTTTCTATTCAATCTTTCATTCTATTTCTTTATTCTATTTTCTTATTCCACTTCTTTCTATTCAATCTTTCATTAGACTCATTCTTTATTCTATTTTTTGATTTCACTTCTTTCTATTCAATCTTTCATTAGATTTATTCTTTATTCTATTTTCTTATTCCACTTCTTTCTATTCAATCTTTCATTCTATTTCTTTATTCTATTTTCTTATTCCACTTCTTTCTATTCAATCTTTCATTCTATTTCTTTATTCTATTTTCTTATTCCACTTCTTTCTATTCAATCTTTCATTAGACTCATTCTTTATTCTATTTTTTGATTTCACTTCTTTCTATTCAATCTTTCATTAGACTTATTCTTTATTCTATTTTCTTATTCCACTTCTTTCTATTTAATCTTTCATTCTATTTCTTTATTCTATTTTTTGATTCCACTTCTTTCTATTCAATCTTTCATTAGCACTCAAGGAATTGCCAATACAGACATTTACTTTGTGTTGAAATTTATTGTTATTGAAGGCTAAATTCAACATGATCATAGTTAAATCAAATTTCACATTCATGGTCTAGGAATTGATGTATACAATAGTTATAATTCTCTATAATTGTGTTGAGCTTGATCCACGGACACATGACAATTTTATTTTAGATCATTAGTGAACCTAGGTTTAGGGTTGAGAAATTGCAAAATGGTCATGTTATTTACATGTATGGTGTCATATTTAAGCATGATAAGCTTTAGATATTGAAATGACCCCCAAACGAAAGATTTTAGTTGAATCTCCAATGCAAAGGTGTATGTCTTGCTATATTCTAGTACATTTATTGTATATTTAGTGTAAAATACGTGAATGTCTTATCCAAGCTCAACGAATCATTTATACAAGGATTTCTAGGATTACCCTAAACCCTGAATTTTAGTCCAATATCCTAAACGTGGAACCTCAAAAACTGAACCCTAAACCCTAAACTTGAACCCTAAACCCTAAACCCTAAACCCTAGGACCCTTAACCCCAGGACCCTGAACCCTAGGACCCCAAACCCTAGGACCCTAAATCCTAGGACCCTAAAACCTAGGACCCTAAACCCTAGGACCCCAACCTAACCACCATGAACCCCAAACCCTCAGGCTAAAAACCCTAAACCTAAATCTCTAATCTTAGAAACCTGAACCCCAAACACTGAAGCTAAGACCCCGAACCTAAAACCCTAAACCTCGAACCCTAAACCTGGAAGCTTTAGTCTGTTATCTTGTACCCTAAACCCTGAACCTAGAACCCTGAACTATTTACCTAGTCTAATAGGTTAATGATTGCAACCATGACGAATTGTCGTATGTTCATGATTACTACTAAAACACGTGTGTTCTTCATGATCACTGGACGTTCCTACAATTCAAGAACAATTTCACTAAAATATTTTATCTTGTCTCCGTTGTTGTCATTTTCCGTCTTGGAAATAATTACATTCGAAGTGGCACTCGTACAGCTCTCCACGTCCTTGAAAATGATTGTGATTCTATCCCCGCCAAGGATTCAACTTGTTCTTGATGAACTTCCCGCTCTCTTTAGATCAAGAATAGGTTGCTCTGGTTTTAGTGTTCAAGCATTATGAGTTCATTTCCAGCAGAGTTAGAATCTGAGAGAGTTGTATTTGCCCAAGAACTGAGAGCTTTGTGTTTGTTTTGAAGATACTTGGAGTTTGAGAGCGTCAGAAATGCGGTATCGTCTTTGTGTTTAGTCGAGCTTGGGCTTCACCTACTTCGACACCTCTTCGTCATGTTCTGTCAAGCTTAGGTAGCGAGCTTTAAGCTGTAAGCTCATCTTAACTTTCAAGTCAATGTGAGCGTCACAGTCACGTCGATCTGAGCTTCTCAAGTTGATCGAGCGCTTCATTGCTGCCCCGCTGCCAGTATTGATCCATCTCTCAACGGTTTCATCACAATCTATGGTACTATCTCCATCCTCCACTTTCTACACATTAGGGTTTTCAAATATTTTGGAAATGCAAGTGCCGCGGTGGTTTTTAGAGTTGATACTGTTGTAAGTGAGTCAGTATCATAGATTCTAAACTAATTCTAATCGTGAAAGTGCTGCGGTGGTTTGTAAAGTATTTGCTGTTTCAAATTAGTCTATATCATATTCAGTAAACTACTCATACTTGTGGTAGAATCAACTTTTGCCATTGCTTAAATGAACTAGTTCAGTAGCTATTACTGTGTTCGTAAACGTACTTTCCGTACAGTCATTATGATTGTACGATCTTGGGTGGTCCTATGATAATATCGGATGATCGTAGGATAGTACTATCCTTGATGATTGGTCAGGGATCATGTTAAGATCGTATGATCCTACGATCTATTTCGTGGTGGATGAAAACGGGCTTTGAGGGGAGCCGTGTAATCTGGAAGATCGTAGGATCTTACTATCACCGAGGATCAAACTCGGGTTCTGGAATGATCGTAGGATCTTACGATCTGTTTGGTTCGTTATCTAACGAGGAATGTGGATGTTGTAGATATTCTCGGATGATCGTAGGATCTTACTATCGCCTAGGATCGTTTAGGAGTTACCGAACAATCGTAGGATCTTACGATCGATTTGTTGATACTCTGGGGTGATCGCAGAACCTGGAAATCAGGGGTGAGCTTGAAATCATGGTTCATCGTAGGATCTTACGATCTTTTGTCATCAGGTTTGATCTGAACATTTGTCTCTTTCGAATTTTTATTCATCAGGAGGTCGAAGACCAGGGCTGATCAAAGGTTTATTGGATCCTTTCCTTTCCGGTTGCCTTCGATGAATTCAAGTTGCGGACCGGACGATGAGTTTACTGATTCTGCGAGCGTTAACCCTGATGGTGAAGCCAATGACGAGCGTAACCGATATGAACCGGGCATGACTGCTTTACTTTGCTACCCTGGACATGGCGTCGTTGGACATGCCATTGTCATTGAAGCCGTTCCTACTGGGTGTTGGCTTGGCGTCGACATTGATCTCATGTTCGCGGAATTGACTCTTCTTTGACTTGTTGAGATACATGCACAGGCGCGAAGTCTACTCATTCATCCAATGCAGGAGGGCATCTCTGTCTTGGCTGAATCGATTGGTAGAACAATTCTCTGGGAGACAGCAAGCCTTGTCCTGACTTCGGACTTAGGCGGAACGTCTGGGTCGACAAACACTCCTCCTTTTGTACCTCAAGCAGAGTGGATGGGGAAGGTTGTAAAGCAGTTTAACGGTGATGGGGATCTTATGGCCTCTGGTCGCATTAATTGCGTATGTCCGGATGAGCCGTTCGAAAACAGTACTCTGGGGGAGGGGAACATTGGTGTCACAGTATTCGACGTTTTTATCGGAGATCCTAGTGATATTATGAGTCATCGAAGGTGGCTCATTTCCGACTGCACATTCGAAGGAGGACATAGTCTTAGCGATACGCTCGACCATTTCAATCGTCTTCCTGACGCACCAGACGCGAATGCGCACCTTGGTGGCCGCCCAAAAGCACCATACCGGTTTGTTCGTCGCAAAAAGCGGACTGTCGAGAAGCTCAACGCGTTCGCAAAGAAGACAATGCCGGAAGAGATTCAAGCAGTGAGTTCGCGATCATGTTGTTCTGACGAATGTGTGCGCTTAATCAGGCCCCAGGATACCCTTTTCATTCGCCAGAAGTTTTGGCTGAAGGACTTTGACAAACGCCGGGAATATGCAAGGTCTGTGGGTGGACAACTATGCTATATGGGCAACAATCGGAAACGAAAGTATGTCACTTTACTAGGTCAGGATATCTGCGCTACAACGTGGTACAAAATCCATGGCATACCGAAATCAACGTTTCACGAATATATGGACCAGTACAAGAAGGGTATCGTTTCCTCTACGCACGGGAACAAAGATGTCAAACGACCCCGCCTTGGAACCGTGCAAGCACTTGGTACGATTACGGCTATTATCAATGAGAGTGCTGATTACATGCCCAATCAGATGAGGTTGACAGTACCAGGGCGGATGGACACTCTAAAGTTTCTGCCCTCTGGACATAGTTGGAAGAAGATCCAGGCTGACGCCACAGAGGTATTACTCCACATAGTACACCACATGAACCACTTATCTGCATTCACGTGTACTTTAAGAACCTCATGGTTATAATAATGTCAAAAAAGACCCTCTATCTTTGCTCTGTACATCTAGTTCATGGTAGGATCCTACGATCGCCAAGGGTATGCTACAATCATACAGTCCTCCCATTCTGTGGTTACCCTCAATCTGATTTTAGTTCAATTCTCACTAGGCACTCATCTGACGCACTTAATGTTTTGAGTCTTTTGCAGTCGAATCTACAATGCGGGTTGCCGGCGGTTTCGCAATCTACTGTTAGTAGAATCAGGAGGGAGCACTTCAACAATGTTGAGGTTAAATCCGTTGGGAGTTCATTTGCAAAGTGCACCCTCTGTGACACTCTATTGCAGTACATCGACAGATCAGTCAAGGGTTCCGCCAAATACAATTCGTTCGTGAAGCAGAAACAAACCCACTGCAACCTTCAAGCTTCGTGTAGGCGTGTGTACCATACCTGGAGAGAGGAGTCGAAGCGGCAGAAGGGCGATATTCTTTGTATTATCCACGATAAAATGGATACAGCCAAGACAGCTATTCCTCGTATGCAAGTTTCTACCAAACTCACATCACCCTTGGGTTAGTTCCCTATGAACGTCACCGGTATGGTCACGCACGGTCATGGAGATGGTGCCTATGCTCACTACTCCACTGACTTGTGGCCAGGAGACTCTAATTACACTATCTCTTCCCTTGCGAGATTGCTTCGGCGTCTCGAGGAACCACCCATTCGTGAATCAGGTAGAATTTTTCCCCATGAGCCGGCCAATTCTTTCTTTGAAGCTATGCTCAGAGGAAAGTCCAGATGTATTCAGCTCTTACCTCCGGTAACGAATAACTCGATTGTACCCGTCCCCCTTCCAAAAAAGTTATATTTGCAGCTTGACAACTCTGCAAAGGACAATAAAAACCAATTTCTCATGGCGTTCTTATCGATGTTGACTTATCGAAGGGTATTCAAAGAAATCCAAGTTGGTTTCTTATTAGTCGGGCACACACATGAGGATATTGATGCTTACTTTAGCCACTTATCCAAGACCTTGAAGAGCCAGAATACTTATATTGTTGCGGATTTGATGATGTCCTTCATGCAGTCGCAGGACTTGAGTTTTATGCCCGAGTTTGTTCAAGAGGTTGCTGATTTCAAATCTTTCGTCCATGGTTATATTCGTGATGGTGCTGACAGACTTGTTGGCTTAGGAGAGATGCATCTCTTTAAATTCTACGTAGATGAAGAAGGGTGGCCCGTCATGCGATTTAAGGAACTTGCAGTTCATGCGCACTGGCTACCCAGAGATAAGCCTGCTATCCGTCTTTGGAAGGAGGATGCTGACGGAAAACCGATGCTACCTTCCGGGCTCCCAAATCCTGTACCTTTCAAGCGGTTGTGGGGCGATGAAGTTCCTTCTTCCACAGGCAATCCAGAGAAGGCAAGAGAGAAGGTTTCCAAAGCCCTTGATAAGAGGTCGTTCATCAAGTGTGGAATTCGAGGTTATATAGAATTTTGGGAACGCGGGATGCTTGAAAGTATAGGCTTTCGTAAGGATTTTCCACCTTATATCGAATACTAGAATGGAATACTTGCAGAATTAGAGAAACCTCTTCCTCCCACTCCTGCAGCCTTGGTAGAAGGCTTCTGACCAATTCATGATTGGAGAGCCACAGATCCAGCTCCATTGTGCCTCATTACCAGTGGAGATGTCACACCGGAAGATGACGAACCTGAACTTTATTGTGGCCCAAGGAAAGAGAGACCGAAGGACGCCTTGAATCCATGGCGAGATGTCGGAGCGGGATCATGGATCCTACTCCGTCCTTCTGACCCCGAAATATATCCCGTCTGGTTAGGGAGAGCATGTTCAGCAGTCAATTGTGAAAGAGGGCATGCGGAATATGGGAAGTTCATTATCCAATTCTGGGAGCCAAGAAATCAATTCAAAAACCACAAGGAAAAGTATGAGGATTGTTGGGCAGCAACGTGGGTTCTGGAAAAACGACGTCCACTTCAAGTTCATGTTAATGCCGTCGTATTTGCCCCCGCGTCAGGTAGAACGAACCCTAAGACTCGGACGATTCCAAAGAGGGACCGAATTGCAACATTGGCTAACCTTGAAGCTGCAAACGTGGCGGACCCTTGATGGTATTAGGGTCCTCCAGCAATATCGTAGGATCCTGCGACCTTCACCTCCTCGAAATCCTATGTCTTTGCACAATACGACTTATGATGTCGTAGAAGTTTTCCAGCAAGATAGCACAGTTTTCTCATCACTCGTCTTTTTCTTGAACTCTTCCAGCAAGATAGTAGGATCCTACGATCTTGCTGCTCCTTGCTGTCTATGATAAATGTGTACATCTATTTTAATTATAATGCATTCAATTCGACGTTGTCATTAATTGTCGACAATGTATGCGCTCTCTTCAGATACTTTTGATCCTACCGTTAACTGCTAGTCTGGTGCATTTCTTTCCTGCCATTTGATGCAATTTAAGCAGTACTATTATCTGGTAATTTCCTTAAAACTCTTCCAGCGAGATAGCAGGATCTTACGGTCCTACTTCTTCTAGCTGCCTATGTAAGATGCTCACCTGTTTGATAACTTTTATACATAAACCTAGGCGATGTCATAATTTCTTTATAATGTATTACCCCTCAAATACTTCTGTTTCTGCTGGAACTGCTTACATGCTACGTTTGTTTCTCACTGTAGATGCAATAAATACATTATTCTTCTCACTTCTACCACTACTAATAAATGGTGATGGTAGGATCTTCCTAACCTGTGATGCAAGGTCAGTTCTACTATGATTCTCCTATCCTTGCAAGGTCACTTGCTACATCACACATTCCTACAATTAATTAATTGTTTCTCTTCTTAGAACCCTAACTTTCAAAATTTATTGACCATCTTTGTTAGATCATAGGATCTTACAAAGCACCTCTATATCATATTTCGTTAGATTTTCCTTCAATAAATCTGGACTTTGACCAATCTGAACTTTCAAAAGTCCAGATTTACTTAAATGTGGCATACCTTCAAAATCCTACCAAGTATACGGAGAACATTTTTGGTCTTTAGGATCCAACATGTCATGGAATGGTACATCCTTGTTTCGAGATGCGAGGAACTCGTTCACTACGTCCGGGTAAATCTTAGGATCACATAGCTTTTGTAGTACTCGTTTGCATGCCGTGATGACATCTGGATCATCGGCCAACTCTTCGTCATGGAGTAAATAAGGATTGAGAAGTGCACCGACGGAATGAAAATCCGTGGTCATCATCCGTTTCCGTGCGTAGAACTCGTCCTCAGCAATGAACGCTAAATCGCTATCGAGACTGAATGGTTCATCACGCAACGCTAGGACATGCTTCTCGAGGTCGCGAAGGATGTGGAAAACCTTGGGCATGCAAGGTTCCTTGGCATCGAATTCCCGAAGCGCATACACTACAGGGGCTACCATCTCGTGGAAGTTCGTGCACCGCTCCCAGAAATGCTCATCTAGAACCACTCTTTTGATGGCTCGAGAAATGACTACTTTATCTCTAGCCGAGAGTGACTTCTTGGAGGCATATGCCCGCCATTCAGGATCAACGACGGTTTGCTCCAATGATTCCTTGACCTTCAGCAAGCGATCTATGAGTATGAAATTACATGCAAATCTTGTTTGACCGGGGAGCAATAGGCTGAACTTCGCCTCGTGTTTACGAAACAGGGCGAGGGGCATTTGGCGTTTCTTGACGACCAATGCTGAGGCATTGAGCATGACTGGAGCATTGTCAGTACACACGTGAACAATGTTGTGGGGGCCAACTTGTTCAATGAACTTGAACATGATGGATGCCAGGTACGCAGCGTTCTTTTCATTGCCCGTAGTATCTACAGCTCCCAAGAAGAGCTCTCCAGCGGGAGACACGAGCATTGCATTGCACAAAGGGCGACTAGTCACAGATGTCCACCCATCTTTGGCTAGAGTTCCTCCAAACTTCCGAACACTCTCCAACAGTCTTTTATTGAGTTGTGCTTCCAAATCAGCCTTCGCTTGTCCCAACAACCTTGTTCGAATGTCATGGTAAGAGGGTGGGACATATGGTTTTTTGAAAGAGGCAGTCTTCATCACGGCTTCCTTGAATGCAGCAGTCCGTGCTTTAGCAAACGGCACGTTTGCTTCGTAGAAAAACTTTGCCCACACTTTGTCTAGCTCCCGCCGCTCCACTTCTTGAAAGCCCTCTTCGAGCACGGATTGCCTCACCAATCTGGGGAACGTGGAACCTACACTCCCTTGTTCGGTGAAGTCGTGGTGGAAGGTGGGGGTTGGTTCAACCATGGTTGATGGTAAAATCACGGGGGGGGGCTTGAGTGGACCCTACACAAGAGTCTTCACCGGTGGACTTGGGCGTGCTATATCCTGAGGCAGGCGTAGATTTCAATGGTGGGGTGGGGAAATGTTCGGAGAAAAGTTCTCCATTGTGTTTCGGGTAGTGGCCACGACAATTTTTAAACAAAGTCTGTACGCGGGGTGTCAATTTGGTGTAGAGGCCAACACCGCTATTGCGCTTGCCAGGGATTTCTTCGTACCCGAGATGACTTAGTTGTCGTTCTAGCCTTCT
>CAXARX010000043.1:0-22167 GCA_963971425.1 Bryoerythrophyllum caledonicum | reverse complement strand
AGCTTACCCTGTTTCAATTCCAAAATGAGAATCAAGAATTGCGGTCGGTAAACAAGAACTACTAACCGTGATATGGTTACAAAACATCCTGACGAGAAGAAAGAACGGGAGTCGGTAAACAATTACTGCAATGACAATGACAGCAATGTACAAGAACTCCACCTCAAAAAAGAATTTGCAAGAAGGATTTCAAACCTGAGTACGCGACTGAGGACTCGTCGAAGTGGGGTCGCGAGTGAGAGGCGGAGCAGAGCAACGGACAGCAAGAGTACTCACCGTCTTTCTACCCAACCATTGGGTAGACGACAAGCTTCGGGAATGGCGAAATGCAAAGACCAAGGTTGCATCACTACTACAATGCAACCGCGGCGGCTTCATCCCGCCGATCATCGCCACCGATAGGCTGCTTCTGCAAGAAAAACAAACCCAAAAAAAAAAAACACACACACACCACAGTAAAATAATTCGTGAGCTCGCTTATCAATATCGAAATTACATGAACTAGCCAGGAGATGACGACTACTAACCTCCACGAAGCAGCCTATCGGTGCGCCATGTTGCTGTTTGTGTGGCAGCGACAGGTTGGAGTTGGGGTTCTTCGTCGTCTTCGTCTTGCTTTAGTACTAGTGAGTAGTAGTAGGCCCATGTTTCCCCGAGTAATTGCAATTTGCACCATGTATCATCATCGATGATGATTCTTTTCGATTCACCTTTTTGGAAATTTTTCCTTTCGCCAGCCAGAATGCCAGCCCGCCAGGCTTTTCCGCACCTTTTCCGGAGCACATCCTTCTGCACCCTGCACGCACAGTTATTTTTCCCCCCTGCTTCACCCCCTTTTTTTTGGGGAAGAATTCAAGGTTTTCTTATCTTCCCTTTTGGGAGATCATGTCAGGCCAATTAGTTTGAGCTGTGTTTTTTTCCTGTGAAAAGGAGAACAGTAAAGGGCGCAGCAGTACGGCAGAGGCACTTTTTCCCTGGTTCAGTGCATGTCACTCACTGTTGAAGGTTCATCCAGTTTCAGGCTCCAATAGGTGCGAAAAATGTTAAGTACTACACCCCTGTCAATTCAACTGATGCTTTTACTTTTGATTCTGTGGGTTCTTACAATTCGAAAATGTAGTCAACTACGTTACCGAAAAGAAAATTCGAATGATGAAAAATTGCAATCAAATCTTTTTAGCCCAGTGAGCAGTTGTTGGCATGATGACAGTCGGTCGGCTGATGAATGTTTCAAGGGACTTTGCAAATATGATAATCGAAATGCCATCTGCTGGAACAGGCTTTTTCTTCGGCACCTTTTGATTTTACAGCTACTGCCATTTTTTCAAGTGAAGGAAAAAAGCGACAGTCCGTATGGCAGGTGGAGACTGTGGCAACAAAGCGTAAGAACAGAGCGCAGATGCCGAGACAATTGCGAGAGAGAAGGGAGTCTTTTATCATTACCCTGCCCCATGTCGCCACATTGGTCCTTTCTCATCCTTTGCTTTCTTTTTTCACCAAACTGGATGACAACAAACAGCTGTCGGTTCCCCGTCTGTGTTTTTAATACTCTTTTCGTTCATGGCTTTGCAACTTTTCCGCACCGACGCAGTCAATTTATTGTTGTTTCTTTTCAAGAAGCTGAGATTTTTTTATTAGGGTTCAAGGTTTTGGGTTTTTGTGTGTACTATCGAAGCACTTGACTTTTGTCGACATTGCAATGTGGCTACGAGTAGGAATCGATTTTCAGAACTCAATGTAGTTATGTCGGTTTGGTGTTGACTCCGTTTTCATTTTCGTCTTTGAGGTAGTGGAATTTAAGGTTCTTGCATTAGTGAAGGAGAGTAGAAGAAGATAAAGAAGAAGAAGAAGAGACGATTTCCGTATTGTCGAGGAGAAGCTCTGTTTTTGGTATTGGAGATGACAGTCAAGTGGTATAGCACACTCGCCTTCATTCGATTCTACCATTTGTTTCTGGCGGTGAGGAGATCGCCTTCCAAGTTCAAAACTAGGGTTTTAAGGTCGCCGTCCTATGAAAATAATAGGACGCTGCTTTTGTCACTCCCATCCCTCCTCGTGAAAATGCAGAAAACCTTTGAAACCCTAAACGAAATAACTAACGTGCGATCTAAATGCCGAGGATCAGAACTTGCGAAATGGGTTGTTAAAAGCGCATTATTCGATTTGAGCAAGTAATAGTAACAAGACGAACTGCGTATGTGTAATCTCCTGTCATATACGAATTTCTCGCTCATTAGAATTGTAGCTTGTCCAGCAAGAGACAGAAGTGCAGCTATTGATTGTGTTATCAAGGTTTTTTTTCTGGTTTACTTTTGTGAAACATGACATTAGGGTTTTGGAATGATGGATTGCAGGCTATACTACTGGCAGCCCACTGTAGGAGGAACAGTGAGCAGCCAAACGTTGTTTGATGCCTTCAAGCGCATCGAAGCTTTGCATGGGTTTAAGACATTCCGATGGCAGACTACGGCTTCGCAGTTTCGTCCCAACCAACGAGGTTGCTTTCATACTATTTTCAACATTTGTCCATGAGTTTTAGTGTCTTTTCTTTTTTTACCGAAAGATCGAAGACTGCAATAAGCTTTTCATCGTTTTACAAGTCATTGCATTCAAATACACAGATTCCCACATCAGCAGACTTCTTCTGTGGGGATTGCAGAACCCGTTCTCCCGGTGGATTGCGCGAGGGAGTTGTGGGGGGTGATGTTTTCGGAGGTGCCTGAGAAATATTTTTTTGCATTACGGCAAGAACATATGGTGGTGGAGGCTGACGCTACCATGCAAGCCATCATGGAGAAGCTGCAAGTGTATCGGAACAGACTCACAATTCTGTTTGAAGTGCGTTTGTTTCCAGATATCTCATGCTCTGACTTCCCTTTCGTTGTGTTTTCAGAGACGACTCTTAAGCTGCAAGTTCAAATAAACAGAAATTTCAAACGTCAAAGATACGTTCAATTTTTTTTGCTTGTTTATTCTTCACTTTTAGATTTTCTCCTCAGTCACCTCGTAGTTTTCATGCCTTTATTTGGTTGTTGTTGAAGCGATGCTGAATTTGAGAGCTTCCTCTGTCTGTCAGGGATTTCAATACGAGTTGGGAGACTTCCACATCAAGGCAGGCCGGGCAGTGCTTGCACATACCGAAAATTTGCGTGGCATCGTTTTAGAGGTATGGTTTGCTGGGATAGTCTAGAGAAACTTCTACAGCAACGCTGATTACCTACCTTTCTCTCACCGAACTCTTGTATATCACCTCTTTGGGGGTAACCGACGTACATGCGTTCATAATTTATGTGTGGAAAGTGTTCAGTCACATGTGTACGTACACTGCAGAAAATATTATCTCTAGATACTGAAATGTGATATTGGAGAGAGTGACAATAATAGTTTGGTTGGAAGGGTGTCAAAACTTTCATCATTGCACGCTTTTATATTACCTCGTGGTAACCAACGTACACCAACGTGAAATGTGATGTCGGAGAGAGTTCAAAGTGTTAGAACAGTTGGTTGAATGAGTATCAATTCTTTCATTCTTGCACTCAGGATCTGTGCAAAAGAAAAGATGTCAGAGAATGAGAGCATCTGATTCTTCCGTGTTTTGCATTTGCTTACAGGGAATTAATAAATAATTTTGTGGGTACACACTTGCAGGTGGATTACAAGCCTTTATCATCAGTGGAGCAATCTCGAAGAGTAGTGCAGGACTTCATGGAGGCATTGCAGAAAGGGATTACCACGGGTCAATTTGTGCTTCTGGAACCCAACTTTTCGGATTTTGCACTCCCAGATCACCATTCGTGGCAGCATACTGCTCTGCAGTATGTCACACTCATGGCCTTTCTCCTCTCCCAACAAAGAGTATGACGCTGATGAATCCATTTGGCTGTCGATTCAACTAACCTTGTAAAACACTGCTGCAGAAAATGCTCGTGTAATATGAAAACTCCACTCGATACAAATTATGATTATGAAGTTGGATTGATTTAGCGATTGTCAGTCCTCTTTTATCATACAGTTTTTGAAGTTTATGATCTGGATTGAAGGGGATTAGCTATCGTTAATCTCCTTATTCTGCAAATTTTGCAAGTTTTTAAAAGTGCAAGATTGGTGTGAACATTGCTCGTGCATTTTTAATGGAAGAATCAGGATACTAAGATGCTGTATTGGTAAAAGTTTATACAAACAAACATGTTCTTATCAAAAAAAAGATTAGTAATTTTTATTAGTCCTATGTAAGTTACCTTTTGTACAGTAATCACTAACAAGTTTTTGCATTCGTTGAACTTTTCAAAGAATTGCCAATAAAATCCTCAAAAATTATAAGTTTTGAGCAAAAAGTTGTGCACAATCTATGTGACACATACAATTAAGTTTTGGTAGTAAATAGATCTAAAATTCAACTTCAATGTAATATGAATTTCTATTTGAAATTCAAACTTTCAAATTCTACGCTTAAAAACAACTAGAAATAAACTTATAATTATTATTATTTGTGGGTGTCAAGCTGAATGCTTGTACGAGGCTCGGTTCCGAACCTAGGGCGGGATAGGTTCGGGCAGGAAAGGCTCGGACGAGATATGATTCAGGATAACTGTAACTGTCTCTGACAGTTGAACTACGAGGTCCCTGATCCCAGCAGTGATGACTTGATCTGGGTACGTAGGCAGCCCGGAGGAGGGGTTCGGGACCGATAGATAAAACTGATCAAACAGTGGGTTATTTAAACTTTCAACGAAGCGAGTTATTTAAACTTTCAATGAAGAGAATGTAAATTATCTATACAATCATGTGCAAGAGAAATCATGAATTATGGGGTAATATTATCCAAAATACCAATCTTTGTTCAAAATTGTTTAATTTCATTTTTTATTTTTTATTACTTGATCCAAAAATTGTTCAAAGAAGTGAATTTTTTAGTGCAAGTGGATTGTATTCAATTAAAAAATAAAAATAAAAATATATATATATACAAATTTAAAACAATTTAAACTCTTTGATTTAGTTCTTAGAAATGGTGAATGAACATGAACTTGTCCGTAGGTATTACACAAGTATGTATTATTTTGGCTTGTAGATGCAATGTTCTATAAGGTGTTAGCACCTCCAAGTTATCATGGATTCACAAGTGGCGCTTGATTGGATGTTCAATTACTAGATGTGTCCATGATCAAAAGAGATACTTGTTAATTCTTGATGGACTCGGGGTGTTTAGCATAGTTCCTTTTTTTTTTGACTAGTTCCTATAACATGCTCAATCTTCTTTGGGATTGGGATACTTTTGACAATTGGCATTGGTGAAACTAAAGAAGTTTACTTAACTTTTAGATGAAAAAAGATTGATGAAATCGTACATGTCTTGAAAAAACTCCATTGTTGAGAAGATTGATGGACCTTCTTTAGGATAATTTAAACACGTATTTATATTAGATTGATCAAAACTACTCCAAGAAATTTGAAATTTTTGCCATACAAAGAAATCATTAAAAAACTCATGTGCATAAGTACACATAATTTGGAGGTGTGAGTAAGGAGATCTAAGGATTTAATGTTTTACCCATGAAGTCTCGTTGTAATTGAAAAAAAAATTACCAAAAATTGCAAATATAATGTATTTCCTATGAGTTAGGGTCTCTTTGCTATTAATTCAACACTTCATGGCCTAACAACTCAAACATGGGGGGCTTTATAGTCCTTTAGGGGTTAATTTCATCTATAGTTTTCATATTATGCTCATATTTACTTCCTACAAGTGAGCATATTTGGTATTCAATAGTACACATATTATTCTCATAAACTAATTGAAGTATTAAACTCTAGAAACTAAATTTTCTTAAATAGTTCAAACATTCAAAGTTACAATAATAGATTGAAAGTTGTCAATGATTTTGTATATCTTTAAAAGTTGTATTGTTGTTGGAACGAAAGTGAAATATATTCCTTTCGACTAGTTGCAATGTTGTAAATCGAAACAAACATGTAATTTTAGGCCTCTATAATTATTGGAGTTTGACTTGTTTTGTTTCATGATCCAGAGTAGAAGATTAAATCAAATTGAGCAAAGATCTCACAACTCTAATCAAATGAACTAATTTGAGTTTTATATTCTATTCAATTTGGTTTTCTTCATTGGGTCACAACATGGACTAGAAACGCTTCCAATTACTTTAAAAGAGTTCAAAATTGGACAGTTGTTTCATTTTGTAAGATTGCAACTAGTAGAAACTATGAAAGGTTTAGAAGGCCCATTTGGGTCCAATGCAATACAATGTATTATCTTGTATTTGGAATGAATTTCCACCTTTAATGGATTTGGGATCAATAAAGAAATTAAAATTCAGATCAATACAATTGTAATAAACCATTCAATCTAAATTTAAAGCCTTATGTTGGTAGCAAATGTCAATTATATGATAATACATCCACTATCCCATAGGATCCTTTAAAGGTTAAGATATATTTCACTTTGTTGCCTAATTAACTTAAAGAGTATGAATTTGTTATCATCCTCGAACTCCTACATAATTGAATCTATACTTTTAACATATGAATTGAATTTTAAAAATTGTGTCTTTAGGGATTTAATTAATTTAAGAAACTAGAGTGTATTCCATTGAATATGGAGCACACTTTCTTGTAAGAAATCAAAGAAAAATACAACTTTACAACTAGAGATAGAATTAGGAGTTATAAATACATTGTTTGCTATTGCTTCAAATAGGAAAATGACAAATGTCTTTGCTTTTAATCTAGTTTCAGTTTATTGTTGTCTTAAAGAAAATTTGTATAACCTAAGGCAAGCAATTTTATTATGATGTTGCCATCTAGACTATAATGTGGGTTACAATCAATGTATATACAACATATAGTAAAATGTAGTTTTTTCAACAAAAAAACAAACATTTTGATAAATATTGTTCTTCAAAACTCTATGCAAAAAGTGATTCAATTTTTTTTTGGAAATTTTATTATTAAATTGCTATTTGGTATTGTTTAAAAATGGACTATTGACATGCATTTAAAAAATAATACCAAATTTGCTATATTTTGAAAGTAATATCACCTCTTTGAATAAATGTACATGTTTTGCATGAATATATTATATTTCATCCATATTTTATATATTCCTCCATATACAAAGTTTTATCAATCTATTTAAGATGGCTCTGTGCATTTCCTAAAAATACTGAAAAAAATGGAGAGGCATTAGGCCATTGTTGACAAATACTTGGCTGCAATTTTGCCGTTGGCACCTTGTGGGAAAAAGAGGCCTGGAATAGAGGCATTGCCTGTTCCATACACCACTTGGAGAATCTGTGCATACAACCCAACATTCGTCAATTCATTTAGACTTTGCAAATTGAAACCTACAATTGACTATATAAGCATATGAGAAGGGTTTCCCTTATTAATTTGTTTGCCTACTATTTGTTGAGTGTTCTTGATAATTGAAAGAGGATTGGAGATTCTTTAATCATGCAATTTTTGAACATTATATGAAGTAGTATCTTCATTCTCGTGATGTTTAATTGTTGAGTTCATTTATTATAATCATAAATACAAAAATATTTTTGGTTTTTGTCTCTTCTTCTTTTTTAAATCTAACATTCGAAAAATTTTGTTCTTAAAATTTTTGTATGAATAAATTATGAATTTCTGACTCAAACAATCGAAAAGCATGAAAAAGTTTTGTCTAATTAGTTGTTATACATTTACTCATTCAACTTTATAGTTTTTTACAAAACCAAGTTGTTAGAAAAGCTACTGTAAAGGCTTACAATGAAAGGAAAATAAGTTTTATGCACTTGTAACCCTATTTTGGACGTTTGGACCTACGCCACAAAAGTTATGGAATTTCAGAGTATGGATGGTTACAAAAAGAAATATGATACAGAAAAATAATAAGTATTATGTTTTTTGTATTTTAGAGGTAAATGGGCTTCGTTTAGTAGTGTTTGGACCTATAGAATTTCAAAGTCTTCGTAGCTACAAATAATTAGGAAAATTAAAAAGATTAAAAATAAATGAAACTTAGAGACAATTGCTACTACTACAACTTTTACTAGACTATTACTTAAACACTCCTCTCTAGGGGTGACATTTTGGGCTAAAGGGAGAGGCTATACTAGTTCCATCCAACCGCCCCAATGACCTGGCATCCAAACTTTTGCAACAACTGTGCCAATTGTGCACTAATAGTAATTTTTAACATTCATCTCAAATTGACAAGTCATATTTTCATAAAAACTAATGTGTTGAAAAGATTAACAAGGGTTATTACATTCAAATATGATAATAATGAGTTTGTTGTAAAAACAATGTGTGGAGGACATACTACAAACATATATTAAATTTTATCTTGATGTCATTTCATGTTCATATTATGTCCTTTGTACATTGATTCTTCAATAATCATATTTTTCTTGTGTGCCGAATGTAATCACTTCTATTCATCTCAACAACATGCAAATGTCATGACAAAAACATGACTTTCTAAGTTGTAATGTAGAATAGATGTACTTCATGCACTACACTACAATACTCAAATAGTTTTGTAGGTACCATACTTTTATATTATACTATACATTGCTTAATTTCTTAACTACACCTTTCTACTAGTATAACCCAACTATGTTTTTTTGTTTGTTTTCACTTTGTTTTTATTCTTTTATTATGTTAGTTTTGGGTAGTTTTGGTTTTATTCTAGTAGCTTGGAGTTTAAAGGTTTTGGAAGAAAAATGAGTGACCTACCTGTTCAGGACTTCGTCCAACGGAGAGCGAATTGGAATTAACGGTGATGATGTTGCCTGTAAGTAGCTTCTCAGGAGTGTCGTTGCCGGGTACTAGTACTCCTTCGTCGATTGTAGATGGCAAAGTAAAAGAATGGCCGGGTGAATCCGTCACAGTGCGGTTGTCACGGTCTAACTTCTCGCGTAGCGCCGACAAGACAACTGTGAAATCACCCACCGTCATATTATAGCGCTCCACCACTTGCCTTCGTCGCTGATATAACACTGTCCGAATGGAGGCATCCTCTGCGGCTTTCACCCCTGCGACCCTCGCTACTAACTACAAGAATGTCACGAATAGTAGTAAGAGCTTTAGTCCTCCTTTCAGAGTAGTGCACAATCCACCTATAAGTAAATTCTTTTAATCAAAAAACCAATAGACAGTGTAGAATAAAGAACAATTGCAATAAAATAGAACCTTTTATAAGCTAAGGGTCAGGACTACTCTGACACATTAGATAGGAGAATTTATTGCATGAGGGAAAGGTCATTCCAATAATATAGGTTGTAGTCATGGACTCATGGCATGTATGTGGCCAAGTCAAATGAGATTTTGTACATTTTATTAAAAATAAATTAAAATGCCATTTCTAATAAAAATATTTCTTTTATAATACTCCTAAAACAATAATTCTTATTTAAAATTTTATTTTTAAAATCAATATGTTTAATTTTTAAAATTAGGTTTGGAACATTTTTTCTGCATTAAGAGAAAATTTGTCTTTCAAAGGCCTCATGTCTTTTATAATACTTTTGTCTCAATATACTAGAACTTAAAAGCATCATTTGCAACAATATTTCATAAAAGAAGAAAATTAACTCTTAATAATAGATGTTCATAAGATAAATTTTTAGATAATGATATTCATATTATATGGTATTCATTTATTGTTGTATTTTTATGACATGGTTCTCAGTAAGAGTGAACTTCAAATGAAAGTTATCTACTTAGAAAAGGAATACAAATTGTCATTACTTCTAAAATGATATTTATAGTTGGAACCAAAAAAAATCTCACCCTAGATGATTTGACCGTTCTGCAGTGATTATTCATCCCAAAATTTTAATATAGGGTGGTTTTGAAATATTAAAAATTAAAATTTTCTTTTAAACGTTTTAAATTTGCACTAATACAAAAGCACTATCTTACATTCTTCTAGTATCATTTTTCCAATTCTTTTTAGATTTAAATTTTGTTTAAAAGAGTTTAAAACCATTCCCAAAATATAAAGTCAAAAACAAAGAGGGTAGAAAGAAATCCTTACATTGCGTGCACAATTGCCTTGAGTATGTCCATTCAAGGCGACAAGGCCAGTGTAGCTAACATAAGGCAACATATACGCAGCCAATAAGAAATGGTTGCCAGTGGTGTAAGGATCAAATGCAGGCTTCAACTTCCTTCCAAATGCTTCATTAAATAGTCCACCCCACACATGCCTGCTAATGTCGATTGCTGGCCTTTCAATTGCTTTATCCCCTAATTTGCTTGAAATCTCCCTGCCAACCCCATATGCCCCACAATATTCATTTATTCAACACTATTTTTGAACTTGAGGTCATATTACATGTCAACATTGTCTAGAATAGTTCTTTTTGAAATTAAAACATAAATTAAAATTCAACTTATCGTAACTGACATGAACTCCCCACATCCCAAATAAATTGTGTAAGTTTTTGGCATTTTTCAACTTAAAAGTAGAATTCCAAGTGAACTTATGGTAGTTGTTTCTTTTTCAAAAATCTTCACCATTTGTAAAACAATATTGCAAACTTTGACACATCTTGAATGTCATTTTGATCCCAATTGGAGAGTTGGAATGGTGAAAAATCTCAATTTTGTTTGCCATTCCAATGATACATTCGAAAGTGGTTTCAAATTGAAATTCAAACTCAATTTGTAGTGGTTGTCTTCGTTTCAAGAATTGCCTTCATTTGCTAAATAGGAGTCGCAAACTTTGGCACTCTCAAATTTCATTATCCTTTGAATTATATTAAAGTGCTCAACATTTATAATTTGTTTGCCCAACATTCCAACAATAAATACTCTAATGTTGTTTCATTTTGTTCGCACTTTTAGCATTAGTTGCAAAAGTTTCAAATGTTATTGGTCATTTCAATGATATATTCTAAAGTCATTTTACCATGTCAAAATGATTGATTCTAATGTGATTCTATTGCATTCTAGAGTTTACCAATGTTCCTATGAACTCTCTACATTCACAAAAACTCAAATGCAAACATTGAATAAACCTGATATGACCCAATGATTGCAAACCAAATTCTTTGGAAATGTGCTCAATAAAGCGGCCAGTGTGGGCCTTTTGAGCGCCAATAGGAGCGGGACCTGTTACATTGATGGCAGTGCCATTGAACTTGTCAAGACCAAAGCCATAAGCTGCATGTAAGAAAAACTCCGCCTCCAAATACTCCACATTCAAAACAACGTTTAATTCATCAATGTCTCGACTTGTAAATGCTAATCGAGTACGATTTTTGTGTAGCTTCTTGTGTTGATGGTGTTGTTTGGTTTTGCACTTGCACATTCCTCCTAACTTCAATTCTTCCTCTTCCATGAGGCCTTCCATATCTGCTTCATATTGCAATACTTCAATTCCTTTTTCTTCCTTTGTTTGCAATGATTCAACTAGAGGCAATAGAATCAAAGCTATTGCAAGAGTTAGACCAAACATTGTTTTAAAGAACCTCGCCATCAATATAATTATATGTATATATCACCGACAACGTACAAATGACTTATTAATCAATGAAAACAATCTATATTACTATAAATCATTTCATATTGTTCTTTGATGCTATGTTTGGATATTTATCAACTTATTAGTTTTCCCTTGATTCACAGGGTTGATGAAAGCGGTTAATTGAGTTCGTGTGATGTAAGGTCTTAGCGGTTAATAGTTGAAGCGGTTACATTTGGAATCAGATGGAACAAAGGGCTCCACTTTTAGAACCAAGCATTCATCCTCTAAATCCTAGATTTCAATTATGTTTGTATACTAGTCATGAATAACAATAAAATATGTGCGGGGAACCAACCCACTTAAAATTAATATCGTTGTGTAGCATAATAAGTCAATCTAGAATTTATTTTCCATTTATAACAAATTAAAATTTGTTTTTAAAAATAGATTCAAAATTTATTAGTAAAATAATTTTATTAACTAATAATAAATTGATTCAAATTCTAAGTAAAACAAAACATATCATATCTATTTTTATCCTATATTAGTAAATACAAAGTATAATTATATATGTTTTAAATGGTAAAAAATGTTAACATTTTTTTAAGTTAAAAGAAATAAATAAAATTGTACAAAACTTTATTATCATTAATTCTCAAAATCAATAATGAGTGTATAACTAGTAAACTATTATATTTGCTTTTATTCTTTTTGAAATACTCAACATAAGGTTCTTGAGCCCTTCTTAGAGTTCACTACTTTCTAAAGTACTGCATTGTAAATAATCATTTTTATGTTACTATTCAAATTTAAATTGATGATGAAACTATTGAAGTCTAAAAACTAATAATAGAATGCATGGTGTCAGTACCGTAGAATAGAGTCCAATTTTGGTTGATATAACATCTTATTTGGAATATCAAATGCAATTTCCTAATAGAATTCATATTGCTCACGCTCGTGAAAATGATAGAATTTGTATTGCTTCAAGTGATGAACGGCATTCAAGCTCTAAAACCTCAAAAAAGTCTAATTAAACATACTCCCTCTGTCCTACTAATAACCTCCTTAAAGATTCTTCACGAGGAATTATCTGTATTTTTAGACTTTGCGCTAATGATGCATGCATTCAAGAATCACTTGCCCACCCTTTATATCTATGCAAAATCTCATGCTTAGGCGCCATCATCTAAGCATCCAAAATTAATGGGAAAAGTATAAAATTTGAGCATAATTTGTAAATGTTGTCAGCTCCATCATTCTTTAAGATTTAAAAGTTTGTGGCAACAATATTATGTTAGAAATATATGTCCCAGCCTAAATACTAGCAAGGAAAAAATTACATCACTTTATGAACAAATTTTCATAGGGCCAAAGTGGTCACCAAATCTATTTTCAACAAGTTTGTTTGAAGGAGCGCAACAAGTATAAGGTGCCTTGTATGAGCAAGGTGAAGTTTTCTACAAGATGAATGTTCTCTAATACCTCACTTGCCTCCATAAGGTCATTCGACACAGTCAACGCTTACTCAATGGTCGATATCAAGAAACACAGGTTTTTTAGTGGGACAAGATTTTCGCTTGATTTGGAAGTTATTAGTGGGACTGAGGGAGTACTATTTAGTAGTTGGAAGGTAATTGTGTGATATTTTATGTAAAACATGTGATGCAATAATTTACTTAATTTTCAATGTGTATAGAGTAATTAGCTTAATTTATTATTATTTCACAAGTTTTATATGATACTTACCAAATCGTGTAGTCTTATGTTGTTGGTTCATGTGTTCCTATGATCTTTCAATTGACTTTAGCCCAGCGGGCTAAAGTGCAATTGTCCTGACGAACAAACACTTTATTCACGCCGACTTCATGATTGACAGTCGGTGTTCCTACTACTACTTCCTATGATGAAGCAGTATTTATATATTTCATTTTCTTGTACAATAATGTTTAGTGATTTCATTTTTCAAAATTGAATAATTTTAATTTTTTTAATTCATTATAGAATCATCCGTCTGTATACCTCAAAATTTAAATTTAAAATATCATGAGACCGAATTTTCTAAAATAAATCTATGATAATTTTTATGATGATTTATTTTTGCATTGTACAAACTAAAGCAACAAACCATGCACAAAATTTGGAAGATGGTCCCTCCGAATTTTAACCACTTTGACAACGCCATGACACATGAGTTTGGCTAAATTAAAATAAATTTCATTTAAGTAAAATTCAAAACTTAAAACTATAGTAATGATAATAAAACTAACAATAATATAAATAAAGATGATTTTGCCACAAGAATCCTTGTACCAAATTCGTATGCAAGCTAACCTCAATTCAAAAATTAAAGTAGAAGCACCTATAATGAATAACTTAAGCATTTAAGGTCATATTAAGATGTAGAGAATCCATCGGGTTGTAGTTCCCTAGCATGACGAACAGACACTTCACTCACGCCGGCCTACTAAGGCTGGTGTTTCTATCTATCTATTTAGAAATTTTATCTAAAATGAACACAACTAAAATGTGACATGAATAAGGCCAAAATTAATATATCAAGATACTATCAGATACACTGCCCCATGAAATCGAGCAATAATAATGTTATGATTGGTTGTACTAATGTTGCATTTCAGCTATGAAACACAATGTGTGCAAAAAATATGTATGATAGAATGTAAATAAAAGTTTAATCTTCATTTTAATTTTTAAATCTATTTTTAAAATTAAATTAAATTAAATGAATACTTTATTCAATATAAATGTGAATTTTTCATTTGGACCTATTCCTCGTTATATAGCTTCTCTTAAAATAGATACCTTTTGGAACTCATTTGTATCTCACAACCAAGCCACAACCAAGCAAAACTAGCCAATCAAACCTCTTTAAATATAAAATTTATTATAATCAATACATTGCTTTTGTTCATCACATGTTTGTTACTAAAGGTCACCCTACACTGCCATTACAAAGGCCTCTCCGAAATGGATGCTTCTACCTTACCATTCTATATTTTAGCATATTTTGTCCTCATCTGAACTATGTCAAAACTCATCAAATTTCAATTACATTTCACCATCTATATATTTCTATATATTAAATCAACTTGTTTATTTGTTTGTTTGTTTTGATCATACAATTGACAATTGATGGACGAGGTGTCCCCTGAGGCTTTCTATTGCCACGTGGTCTATCTAGATAGGGCTTTGTGTGCATGCTAGAGAAACATACTTTATACATTACATGACCTTTCACATTGGTTGTGTCAATGGCACTAGTCATACAATTCTATGCGTAGGGCACATTTGGTCATACAATTGTATACACAGCACATGTTAATAAATTGCATGACCTTCGTGATTATGGTACAAATTGGGCAGTCATATATTCTATGTACTCATACGATTGAATTAAAGCACAAGACTTTCTCAGGCCTTATGTGTTGCAATTCAAAATAACAGATTCGCACAAATCAAGCGGATTTGACATGAATATGATCAGCGATTATTCTCGTTTTATCATTTATTCATTTTCACACATTCTATGGGTAAAAAATCGACATTAAGTTGAAG
Source organism: Bryoerythrophyllum caledonicum (assembly GCA_963971425.1). Classification (NCBI taxonomy): domain Eukaryota; kingdom Viridiplantae; phylum Streptophyta; class Bryopsida; order Pottiales; family Pottiaceae; genus Bryoerythrophyllum; species Bryoerythrophyllum caledonicum. The sequence goes on along the minus strand of CAXARX010000043.1, from coordinate 7,109 downwards.
TTTTGTTTTAACAATTATTTCAGAGCAGAGGAAAATCGTGTAAGCACACGCACACTCCCCACAACAGTTCCACGTCATGCCAGCGAGGCCTATCTAGTATAATGTAGAATAGATTCCAAGCCTGGGAGGCACAGTGGTGATGGCAGTTAGGCTACAATAGGTGTCGACTGAGGTCTCACGTGAAAACAGCGATGCCTCTGGATGTGTCCAAGCAGAAAAGCGAGAATGATACTCAACTGCAAGGAAAGGTGAACAGGTTGCAAAACACTGGAGAACTGAGCACAAGTCATTGTCACTCTGATGTAGAAGCAAACCAAAAAAGTGATATAACAAATGGTGATTGTATTTATTAGCGCTTTGCTTCTCTCCACATGACCAGTGACACTGAAAGATCATGAAATTGAAAAGATGCGCAATGGCCAAGTTATTTCATATAATGGTCTTCTTCAACGGTATGGAACAATCATGGGAAAGACCATCCAAGAGTGTGAAAGGCTAGGTTACCATAGATGGGTTATATCATGAAAAACCCTACCCTTCTCAGCACTTAACTGTTGGGAAACCATAAGTGGAACTTTTGGTCACCCATGTATTTTTTATTAAACCAGATCTGACCTAAGGTCGTCACTGGAATGAATGAGAGAAACAGACCAATAACGGTGGCAAGTAGAACAACTAACTGCAGCCTTGTGAGGCCGAAACGAATCACGAATCTGCTTCTCCTAAAACCCCTAGACAGGAAGGACATACAAAAAATAAAACAATAATTTAACAGACCCTCCTGCCATATGTTTCCTTAAAAGACTATGTCGCTAGTTGGGCGACAGTGACTTGTAATCTAATCCCCTTCAATATCACAACAGCAATAACATCAACATATGCGTGAACACCTGTTTCTCACCCTGCATAGAATAATATAGGAGAGAGAGAGATCACAGCTCAACTCTCGCTCCATCAGCTAACAGTCGTTTGTGCACAATCCAAGGTTGAGTTAACTAACAAATGGAGGTACTGTACCTCCAGGTGAAGAGCATAGGAGCTTGATTGTAGAAAGCTTGATGTGTTTGATATAACAGCAGATTAACTAGATGTTATAATTGACCACTGTCTGAGATGAAGATTGGCATTTTAGGGTTTTCGTCTTCCTCAAAAACGCTGTTGTTGATGCGCTCAACAACTTCCATTCCCTCAATGACTTCTCCGAACACCACGTATTGGCCGTCAATCTCAGGAATGGAATCCACTGTGATGAAAAAAACCGACCCTTGCTTGTCGGGCCCCATGCTGTCCATTGCAAGCAGGCCTCTCTGGAACAAACAGGCAAACTCGGATGGTTTAGACCAAATTTAAATTCAGAAGCAAACAAAAAGAAAGCAATCGAGGTGATCACTACTCCCACTGTTCAAGAAAAGCTGTCCAAACGTTTGGCGTGCCAAAACAAGTCGTCTCAGTACTTGTAAATGTACTGTAATATCAGTGTGTAGTTTTGTCACTCTCATTGTCCGTTTTATTTGAAGTGGACAGGACTCACGTTTGACGTTTGACGTGTAAAACACAGGACAAATATTGGGGAATGTCAAATTGCCACAAAAACTAGGACAATTCTTTCTGGACAGAGGGAGTGAGACAATCAGGTAGACCTGTCCATGATGCTCTTCACGATGATGTATGAAACAATAAGATAAATGTTTTTCTCTCAGAATAATAAAGTGGGTCCCTCATCATAAATCTGTGTTCACAAGGGCGAGATCTCTCTGTACCTGGTCAAACTTATCATCCCGTCTCTCACTCGGGAACGTACCGCCGTAAATGGAGGCAGATTCGCCTTCTTTACCCTCACCCCCTGCAAAAATAAATGCAGAACTTGGTCACATAAAAGCTGAGACTAAGAAATTCCAGCGTTTCAAAAGACTAGGATTTTCTTCTTGCACTCCAAAGAGAAACAAACAGACGTACTCATGATGTCACCGCCGAACACCAGCAACCCATGCACTACGCGATGGAACGTCGTGTTTCGGTAGTGAAGGTTGATTCCCTTGTCATTGGTCCCCTTCTCCCCTGTCGCCAGAGCCCGGAAATTCTCCACCGCCTTCGGTGCCTGAAAACCCACAACAATCACCGCCTAAACGCTAAGTTCCATGGGTGAAGTATTTCACAAGTTTTCAAACAATTCGTGGACCAATATCCACATTTCTAGTGGGCTTCTGAGAATAAGAGTGGTGGAGAAGTGTTACTGAAATATGGAGGGTTTTAAGTCCAAGACTTTGTGACAACTTCTCCCTAACCAATCAAATTTGTCCATGTTTCAGCTCAAGCAAGTTCCACATTTCCTGTCCTCTAACCTACTTGCATGGGCAACTTCTCAAACCCATGGAACTTGGCTCTAAGAATCTCGAGCCCTAACCCTAAATCCTCCCAACATGCCAATGAATGTGCGATAACGTGATGATCTATGTCAGAAGAATCTTACTTTGAACTGGTGAAGATTGGGAAATGCAGATACCTTCTCATCGTAAAGCAGGAAGATGATGCGTCCGGCGAATTCGCCAGAGAAGGTAATGTCGAAGTAGACACAGATATGGCTGATGCAAGCTCGGCCTTCCGGAATGGGCGTGTATTTGTAACCACGACCGTTTGATGACGTCGTTGTCACTCTTCCATAGCCAGTCATCTGCAGGAACGTCACCACCGCCAGGAACGTGCCGATCGTGACCAGGGCGTTTCGCTTATCCCTATTCATGACTCTACTGCGTTTGCTAACACTGTCCTCCTTCCTCGTCGGAAATGTTCACAACGAGATCGCCCCCCGATTCTCTGGCATCAAAATGTCTGCAAATCCTTTCTTCATTTGCGGATTCATTCTCTGACCTAGGTTTGCAATCACGACCGGATCTGAGAAAAACTCATGAATAACATTCTCTTTCCCTTTCTAGCTCCAACTAAACCATTCCAGGCTCAGCATCATCGCCGAGAGCATCACTCAAATGTAAATTCATCGCACAAAAAAATCCAAAAACTTCAGATCGTCGAACACCTAAACTAACTAAATCGCCATCACCGGAATTCAAACACCCCAAGAATCTAAACTGCTAAACCCTAAAATGTTCATACTTTCAGAATGCGCAATCTATCCCCTACAAAAGCCATCGCAAATTCTCACTCCTAAAAAAACAACAGAACGGTAGACCTCCGCATACCAGATCTCGAATTCCAAATAAACCAGATCCTCTGATACTCTAGCACTAGCAACCTTCAAACTGAGCCACACAAAAGAACTACAAACGTGAGAGTTCGAACACGAAATTTCACCAAAAAAAATGCTCCTGAGCTGAAAAAGGAACCAACAATAAGTGCGGCTTTGCCAATTTTAGTATCGACTACGAAGTCAATTCTATTCTCTACAGTCTATTCTCTCTCTCTCACACAGTCTCGCGCAAGTCAAGCACTTCATGATATACTCTTCATCTTTTTTTCCCCTCACTGACTCGAATGACCTAACAAAAACTCTGCAATTCTGCTCTGCATTGACAGAGAGCATGTGGAAATCTGGAATCAATCATCGCCGAGCTAGAGTGAGCTAGACGGAGAGGACTAGCGACCTCATTCTCTTTTTCTTTCTCTCGGTTTCTTCTTCTTTCGCTGCGTCGAAGGTGCAGATCGAAGGCACGTGGATGCATCGTTGGGATCGGACGGTGAAGATGGGGGTGGTACTACACTGGGCATTATTGAGCCGGGAGGACGAGGCGGGGGGGCGGGGGTTATTTGTGAATGTGGCCACAAGTGACAAGGACTACGGTGGGTGGAAATTCGTTAAGTAGAAAAGTGACAAGTATTGATTCCTTCATATTGATTAGTCTCAAACCGATGGGAATGATTATCGATATCGGTGAAGTTGTAAGTTTAATTTTTGTGCTTGCCTACTTCGGTAATAAAATCGGTTCATTTTATTTTGTCTCATTACTTAAATTAGGTTCATATTGCCTACAAATCCATCCATCCTGTAAAGACACCCTAAGTATGAAGTGAAGGGTCTATTTCTGAATGATTGAGTAGCTTTGCAGTATTGGACGGGTGGATCATAGCCCATTATCAAAATGAACAGACACGCCATTCACATCGGTCCTCCATGATTGTTGTTCTTAAATACATATATTAAGTGGGGTTAGAGTATTGCTACTAGAGGCTTCAAGAACGTTATTCTAAATTATTCTAAACGTACCGTGCTATAGTTGCATGAAATAGCTCCCTACTTCCATCTTTCAAGATTACAAAATTTGATGTGTTTCCCGTTACTACCACATTTGCATAGCAACAAAGGCCTTTGAAGTGGGCGTTTTTAAATCTCATGGCAACTGAGATGCTTTGAGAATAAGATAATCATATTAACAAGCAGCCACGTGGCATTTATATGTGAACCGAAAAATGAAAGTAACATATGGCTTATAGAAAGCAATGGTTCACAGCAAGAATGCTACTTGAACCGTCCTCATTTGGATCACGCTAAAAGGTGATGCACTGGTCAATTGAAGGAGTAGTGGAAGCTAAGCTTTTGACAGAGCACGCAAGTTGTTTGTTTTTAATTTTCTAATGGAGGAGCTTCACTAAAGACAAAAAAGAATCAAAGCTATTGTGTGCTTGATGGGCTTTCCATTATAACAAACTACAGTAAAACAACTCCACTCATAATTGAGTGCGGTTCTTTTTACCACCATTTTGCGCACAACGATCATTACTATTGCCATACGTTTTCTCAATTAGCAACTGCAGTTCTTTGAATCATAGAGAGTGTAATACCATTGCAAAGATAATTTTAATACTTTTCCAATGATATAATACGCACTTCGAGATTTAAAGAATTGTAGTTGCAAATTGAGAAAGAGTGCATATTGTAGTTTTTTGGATTGTGTATTGAACGGTGGTAAAAAGAACCACACTCAATTTTGAGTGCGGATTTTTTTAACATATTTTGAGAACATCCGCATCTATGCTCGCAATTTGAGCTACGACTTGGAGGTCTCCAAATAACACTTATCGCTCTAGGAAATTTTTGACCCTCACTATCACTCGCCATGCCGGATCTACATCTTGAGTTTTGAGGATTGCATGTTTGAAAACAAGGGTATGTTCACAATGCTTGTCTATTTGCACCTACCAAAGTAGCACAATCATGAATCGCCATTACTTAAAATGGAAAACAATCCATGATTCTCGGCGGGCTATGAAGTATGAGTGACTGTAGAAGTTAGCAAAGTAGAGGAAGAATGTGACAAAGCCACAAAAAAGAAAGGCCCTTCAATGAGTCTTGGTGAGGGATTCTTTGTGCCGCAGACTCACTAGATTACTACAAACACCCATATAGCGAGCATGCGTGCGAATGCTCTTCCACCAACATCCACTTGCTTCTCACTCATGTTCCACTAAGCGGCCTTGAGATTCTTGTCCTTTTCAATTGTCCTTTGGATATGGTTTGGTCAAATATTATTCATCCTTTTTGATCTAAAAAAATTTAATGAAAACTACTCTACTTGAGAGTAGTTTTCATCATCCTTTTATGGGACACAAAGAGTGTCTTTTATTGTCATTGATGGTACATAGGATGATGTATCAATCTTGTGTTGGCTATATTTATCCACCCACGAGGGATGGTATAATAAATCAATATTAATATTCCCCTTTGTCTAAAAATAAAACTAGTTTCTTCATTTTTCAATACAAAAGAAAATGTGGTTTTACTTTGGGACAAAGAGAATAATACATACCATAACATAAACAACAATGGGAGGCTTTTTGCAAACTCTACAAATTACAACTAGCAATTACTTGCCAACCCACATTTAGCTACAAGCTTTTGTTCATGAAAGAGTCTTGCGGCAATGATCTACGGTCCAGTGGACCCTAGACCACTGTTTTGACGAACATACATTCCATTCGGTTGGGCTCCTTTTAGGGGGCGGAGTTTCTATCTATCATCTATCTTCATGAAAAAATAGGTAGAGACGTATGAATGATTTGTTATTATTGAAAAGATATTGATCATCGCATTTCCACTCAACTCAAGCATAATTTTGACAATCATTAACCAAAAATGCCTATTGTAAGGAGTTACCAAAATTTTGACAAGTTGGAAGTGCAATAGCAACAAAGTCATTGTTCAAGCACATCATGTTCATACCGCATCTAAGGTCCCAACCAAAGATTCTTGCCATAAATAACACTAAATTAGGAATAATTGTACTTGGGGAGATAAACAATGCACATAGCTTTGATGGATTCGAAATAGTCTATGTTTGAAATTATAAGAAGGTAAATTTTCATTTTGAAAGGGTTTCTTGGTTGAGGATTTAAATCCTCTAAACGATCATATGAAGCAAAACAATTTGGTTTTCTTTTTGTCAAAATTTTCACACATGCATGACATAAAAAATTGGGACTTTAAATGCCATATAAAATTGTATTGAACGGCAGTAAAAGGGATCAAAGATGTTTTCATTTTTTATGAAAACATAAAATCTTCCTAAAGTGAGTTTTATAGTCAACCTATATATATATATGTATATATATATATATATATATATTCTCGCCTATTATATGGCTACTTTTCCTCTACACTGCAAATCATAGGAGTTTGGGCCCCATAAAATGTATGACATGTAGTACTTAATAAGAATCTAGGTCATTTTGTAAGCATTCGTTGTTCATTTCTTCCAATTGCAATGTAGTGTACTCCACATAGAACTAATGAGATAAAAAGCTACAAAGGGATAAAGATGCAGAAAAAGAATTAACCCCTAAATGTCCTAGCATCCATATTTTAGACAATATAAATATTTCATCTATAGTATTTCATCTATAGTATTTCATCTATCATGCATATATTGGAGGGTGGATACTTTATAATAGATTATATGGGAAGTTAGGTTTGTGTTAGTATCAAGGATTAGACATACGGTAATTTGGGAAGATATTATGCTGCATTTGGTATTGTAGTGTTTCACCTAAAACTTATACTCCCTCCATCCCAAAATTATCTTCTTGTTGTCCTTTATGATGTTGGAATAGGTTAAATTTGTTTTTCAATTGCATTATATGATTTTCAAAATAACTTTGAC
>CAXARX010000042.1:0-15717 GCA_963971425.1 Bryoerythrophyllum caledonicum | reverse complement strand
ATAAAAGCGCAGTTCAACAAACAAAACACTCATCAAATTTCATTTCAAAACTCTACACACATCAGAAGATATGAGTGAATGACCACTCGGGTTTCATTTAGACAATAAAATCAACTCTCCAAACTAAATTTTTAACGAAGGAATCTAAAACATCCCTAAATGGTCTTCCTTCGACCCTTTCTATAGTATCTCATCGCTTGTCTTCCACATCAATCCTTATCTTTGACCAAGTGGTTTCCCAATCCACGATTGGTTACTCTGATTTTGGTCCATTCTTCTATCTTCCACGTCAACCCTTGTCGTTGACTAAATGGGCTTGTGAACTACGATTGGTCAGTCAAACTTGACCTCATCATCCTATCTTCCACATCAACTCATATCTTTGACTAAATGGTCTTCTGCACTTCGATTTGTTGCTCACATTTAGCCCAATCCTTCTATCTGTTTCATTACACGAAAACAAAGAAGGTAAATTAATTTCTTACCTTCTTCTCTCAACTTTGACTTCAAACACAAAAAAAATGAACTAAGAGACTAACAAATTTCCGTCAGAGGTAAAAAATAGAGCTCTTCATGAAACGTCACTCCATCTGCAAGAACTCGAAGATGAATTTGACAGTCTTCGCGACGTACTCCGCACGATCTGTTCTTGTTAATGGATTTACCAGGCCTTCCAACCAACGTTGATGACAACGACTTCCCTCGATGGATTGATTCATGCAATACATGTACTAATCGTGATTGAGACCTTCGTAAGATCCTTCAAAAGTTACTTCATGGCCGCCTAGTTCAACACACCCGACCTACAACAAGATCACCAGGGCTCGAGGGTCACGCTCAAGATTCCAGTGCAACCATAACTCCAGGCAAGGTTGTTTGGGTGGTCAAGAAGGTCCGGCCTCTTCTTCAGGAGTCGCAAGCCTCAATGGAAAAAGAGGTTGGTGTGGCAGTTGAGACAATGAAAGCTCTCGCTCTGCCTCCGGTTGGGACTCCTCATCTTGAGACTCCGAAAAAACCCTCCAATTCGATGTATCGACACTCGAATCAAACATGAACATAAAAAAAAGATCACTTCAGTATAACAAGGCTTCAAATGGATTAAAACTCTAATAATAGGTTCAACTCTATAGAAGAGGCATCACCTTGAAGCCTTCTAGATTTCGTCATCTTTTCATCATATCAAATCAAACTAAAACAACACATTACTATACATTTTTAGAGTATAGACGTATTTGCAGTGCGACAACGTCTCCATCAAACATATGTATAAAGAACTTTAGTTTGATAAACAAACTCTAGGACATCAAATGATCCATACAACCAATCTTCCCCAAAAACCTCTTTCATTTGTTTTAATGAATTTATCCCGTTAAATTCTAGTGTCCCTTTTGAGGACAAGATTGATTTTGGATAGTTAGCTACGGTCTTAATTTTTTTCACGACTTTTTGAATCTTATTATGAAGATAGAAAAATTTATTGGCTTTGCAACGATGTAATTTTTTCAACAAGTTCCCAAAGCAAAAGTATTGCCTAAATAAGCTTAAAACATGGGAGACCGGGCAGCAAAAAAATCACAATTATTTTTTTCTTTGTAAATTTTTCTTAAAAAAGTGGAAATCTTTGTTTCATTCAATTTAGATAAATGATATGAAAGTTATGTCACACCTCGTTTTTTGTCCAAATTAAGCATCTTCTTGAAAAAATAATTTAAAGAATTTATTTATCAATGAACTATTTTTACAATTTTTCAAAAAATAAAGTTTTGCATGGTTTTGTTTGCTTGCTTGAACACTCACATCATAGGGATCAATGTGTTTAATTCCATCTTAGAGATATTAATGATTTAGATTTTCCTTCCATTTTGTACCTATTTTCTATTTAACATTCTTTTTTAAGAATGGAATTTAAGTTCTTAAATTCTTTTTTTTCCCTATAATCTCAATTTAATTCTCTATCATAAAGATTCTAATTTCAAAGCTTTGTAGTGCAAAAAAATTAAGTTAAGAAGATTCAAAGTCAAATAATCTAATTAGGCATTGTGCCAAAAAACTTGTTTTTCTCTTTAAACTAAAGAAATCTTGAAATTTGTAATGTCAGAGTTTATGAAATTTATTCCACATATTATTGATTATATATAAGACTATATAGTTAATTGTGCAAAAGAATAACAATTTTCAAATTCTTTCACTCATTGCAATAGATTTGGTAGTTTTGAGTTTTTTTTTGGCAATAGAAAGGGTTTGATACTTTACGAATTAAGAGAATTAACCTTCGAAAATTTGATTCAATTATAATTTCAATTTCATTGTTTCAATTTAAAGTAATGGGCTAAAATTGGTTAAACTATTCTAAATTGCCAAAAGCCAAAAAGAATGATGAAGCTTTCAACATCATTACTTCTTTTAAACAACAAAATCTATAATACTTAGTTAATATTGAGGTGATGCACTTTGATAACTTCTCCATAGAGGAACTTGGATTGACATACTTCAAATTGAGTAGACTTGAAGTCGTGTTTAAAATTTTCTTGTACTACTTAAAAATAATCAAAATTAAAGGCAATATGTTAACAATCAAAAAATAGTTGTTTGAGCATTTAGGGGTTAATAACATCAGTTTTGAACTATTTTGAACTAAGATCTCGATTATCTTTTTTATGAATGATTTGAGTATGAAAATGAGATATAATTTTTTCACAAATTATCCTCTTCCTAATCAATTAAAAAATGTATGAGGCTAATTTCCTAAAAAAAATGTGTTGTATAGAATACACATTGCAAAAAGTGCATGATTCATGAGTAAATGTGATGAAATCGATACATCATTTAAAAATATATGCTTTGACAATTAGAAGTTCCAGGAATAATGATCTTCATTCACCATAATTCTCCATTGTGATGCATTCGTACTTTTTTAAATGCATCACAATTTTGGTATCCTACAAAGTTTCGTAACAAATATCACAATATTAATAATATTAATAATAATAATATTTTATTACTATTCATATTCATATTCATATTCTTATTAATTACTATTCATATTCATAATCATGTTCTTATTAATTATTATTTATATCCATATTCATATTCATATTAATTACTATTCATATTCTTATTCCATTATTCATAATAGTGCTATATTATGACCACATTATTATATTCAATGGATTTGTTTACTATATTTTTATATTTTTTATCAAAAATTTTATTTTGTATTTTGGTTCTCATATTTTTGTAAAAATGATGCTTTGTTATGATTTTTTTTGGCTACATTATCTAAAATAAGTATTTAGAGGTAAAAGTTTTAGCCTATGGTAGTCATATAGTACAAACATTTGATTCCACATCAGATCTAACACAGATACCATGTATTCATTAAATATTATTTTTAAATATTAATTGTAATATAAATTGCATGTGATTATTACTTAGATGCTAACTAATATATAAAATTCCATTAATATGCACTATTTCAAAATCTCTAATAATAACTTTTCGATCCCAATATTAAGTATTATTGAGTTTTTAGAAGTAACACATATACAACATAGATAAATATATTCTAGAAGCTTACAAGAACATTCCAAAAATTCGACAAGATAATTAATACACTAGAAGGATTCTAATTGATTCCAAAATATTGTTAATGTACTATTAAAAATCCAAAAAAATCTTCAAAAACCATAAAAGTTGTTGATTTTTTTTTGATTTGACTATCCAAATTAATAAAATCAAACACTCATTTTGTTGACTTTAATATCAAATTAGAAAATGAATGAAATTAGACATTACAGTATTCCAATCAGCAAACAAATGTCATTTCTTTGTTAATTTTGTCGCGATTTTCTAATAGTGAAAATATTTAGTAAAAAAAGCACAAAACAATGTGATTAATACTTGAATGAAGTTTGTACATCATCCAATAAAATAGAGGCTTAGATAATAAAAGGTAAATGCTTTAATCTTTGCTACAGTAAATAACCTTATATATATGATAAAAATACCACATCTTTGTACATGACCGAAGTAGAAATCTTTTATGAACCTATATTTAACTCCTAAATGCTCGAGATCCTCCCTACATTCAATAATTTTGCAAAATGAGGCATAAAATCATCAATAAATTATTGCCTTCATAATATCACACAAAACATGAAGCTAAGTTCCCCTACCTCTATAATAAAAATTCACCCACAAAAAAATGTATCAAAGATGACATAATGCAAATGAAATCTATCCATCATCCTATACATGGACACATGAGCAATTAGGGGTTAAAAACTATATGATCATCCCAACTCGTATTTTTAAAGTATGTAGTTGAGTCAATATTCTCCTATGCTTAAAGAACATCTTTCTATCAATTCACATTCATGCAAATAAAATTCTTGGCTCACTCTCTTTTCTTTATTATTTTTTATATAGAATGAAGTCTTTATGTCCATGTTAACAATCCCATTGCATTAGAGGATACGGCAACAATTATAATAAAATAGTCATGAAAAATTCATAGGATTAGACCTTCCATGAATTGTTTTTGAATTGCAAAAAAATCCTCGTTTGGAGCACTTGGAAACAACTATAGATGCTATGGATTGTTTCAAAAATCAATAGTACCATGTCCCACCCCTTGCTGTTGGTCTAATTGAAGGGATTTGTTTATTTGTTTTATTTTTATTTTTTGATGGTATTGATGCCGTAATGAGATGTGCAAATTTCAACATAGCAGCAAGTAATTGGCTATGTTCGAAGGCATCTCCAATGGCACACTCTTAGATGCATTTCCAAAAATACACTATAACCTCTATTTGCTCAAATGTCCATTTTGTAGTTGCTCTTCAATTTATTTCCAGGTTCATTGAATCCAAAATATATATGTTTGGAAAGAATAATTATTTTAAAATACTACTTCAAGCCTACTTCCCAACCTAATTTGACTTATGTCAATTTGAGTTAAACTCTATAGAAGAGAATTAATCAATGTAGGTCACCTCAACATTGGCTTAGTATTACTAAAATTGATACCTTTGGAAAGTAATGTTCTTTTATAATGAAAAATTGTTTTTTTGAAATTTACAAAAGATCATTCACTTTTAATTGATCACGTTAAAAAATTTAACCCTGAAAGTGGAAATCATAATTTATACAAATGCTCTTAAAGTCATTTAAGAAAGATATAAAGTTTTTGTTTGAAAATTTGATCATACGTATAATTTTTACACATTATATCCTACGTTTTGTTCATTAAACCAAATTTTGTTAAACATATGAAAGGCACATATTATAACACATCTATGTTTTGTTCAATACTTCTCATAACACCTAATTTGGTATTTATGCACTTGGCCAAGTGTGGTCATCGCATGACCTTTTTGGGTGCAAAATATCAAAAATCAATTTTGTGAAAAAAAATACACAAGTTTTTTTTTATATTTCTTGAGATTAATAGGACAATGAAAAATAGCCAGTCAGTGATTTTTTTTGGAGCAAATTTTTGCTTTTTTGCCAGAGACCTCTTAGCTTGTGCTAATTTTTCTATGATTTTTTCTTTGAAATAACAAGAAAATAAGCCTCATGCACATGGTCTATAACCAAAAGAGGCCCTAGTCTCAACTGGGTATCACCCAAGTTTTATCGATATACAAATAAAAAGATACCGTGTAACCAATAACCATTGAAATTTAGAGTTTCTATTTTTATTTTGTAAACAAGGAAATATAAAATAAGTAAGCGAACTTAAGAATAAGTATTTTAAATAGAGCATAGTATCACTCACTTTTCCTCAATTTGTTGACCTTTCAATACAGTTCATTTCCAATCAAAATCAATATATTGTCATAATTATTCTACATGTACAAATATGATAGTGATCAAACATACAAATGTTATATATAATAGTGATAAATACACATAGTAAACAAATGCAAATCAGATGTTAATATTGCAACTGTAGTGCACTTATAGACATCCTCATCAACTAACTCACTAGAAACGTCATGCATAGGTGATTCGTCCTCTATGATAGACGCCACCTGTTCATACGTATAGTGAGGTAATCTATAACGATTATATTTAACTCCATCATAGTCATAGAAAAAGCCATCCGCTGCAGCCGTCATACCTCTGTCCGCTAGTCCCCATGTAAAGCAAAACAAAGTAGAATTAGTGCCTACAGCTACTTCATGTATAGACAACACCTCAAATCCAATCCCTGTAGGACAAGATGGTCTCAATACCTCGAATGCAATCTCTACAGGATTGCATCGTAATCCCTAGAAGACTCCATTGTTGCAATACCTCGTTAAGAGGTGTATCTTCGTCAGCCGTCTTCCTCTCTGTTGTATCCATAGAGCCCAAAGACACTTCTATGTGTCGTTGACTGTCTCTACTACAAATAGCTATGCTTCATCATGCTCATCTACTCTACTATCCATACGACCTATCAATCCACCACTCATATGTCCAATCATTATAGTAGAATGCCCTACATCAACCTAAGGCTCGGTAGGACCATCAACCAGTCCATACAACACCTGAGTTCCAAACCTCTCAACTAATGCATTCCTTACAAATGTAGTGCGGGTATCCAAGCTATCAAAAACAATGACATGGCTAGGCATGATACCACCCTGCAATATCTGTGACACCGTTGTAGTGATGCCATATACCATTAGAGTCCATCTTTTTGGCAAATACATTTGCACTAGTCGTTGCAACTTTGTAGAAGAGGTCTAAAACTGGTCTGCAGTACATGGTCCTTTGTCTTGTGTCCAAGACTCCATAAAGAACAATCGAAGGTCCTTCTGACCACATGAACATTTTGCGATGATGTGCTCCCGATTGGATGTGCTAGCACAATTGCCACATCTCAAATGGCGTGTACTGAGCGCTCAAGTCTCCCCTTGTATCTCAAATCAGGCTTGTGTGTTGTAGTTGCGCGTGCCTGGAACACCCAAAGACCTTTAAACGACGTACTCCCTTCTGATAGCTTCAAGGTATTTCGCAAGCCCTCTTTAAAATACACACTAGGCGGCAAGAGAAAAATTGCGTTCCAGTTGTAAATGCCCGTCATCCACTTTTGCAACCGCTGGACTACATTGGCATAGTCATCTTCTCCCTATTCCTGATCATCTTCTAGTGATGACCCGTGTCTACAATAAAAAATCCATAAACATGCCTTCCCAAGCTCCAAAGGTTATTCTGAGAAAAAACCTCTTGCGCCTTGAATTAGAAGCATGCGTTCAATCTGCTCCCAGTTAACCCAGATAAAAAAATCTGCCATTCCCAACGTAGAGTCTCACGATCTCCTACATCCCTCCGCTCCCTTTAATATCCAGAGCCTCTAGAGACGACACCTAAATGATTTTGCCTGATCAATGGAGAAATGAGTGCATCAAACTTCTACAAAGCTTGCATTGCCCTCACTAAAAGAGCAGCCCACACCCTCTTCATCTCACTCAGTATTGTTTTTCCAAGCTCCTAGAACAACTCCCAACGAGCTCTTCCAAACTGTGCAACAAAAATAGAAAAGAACTCTTCCATTGTACATACATCATATTCCCCCCCCTGCACACTTAATCACCTCAATGCATTGCGCACCGCCTCCCTCTGTTGCATCCGATGTGCCACTCATGCCAAAGTTCCCTTCGATGGATTTGAGTTCTTGTAGCCGTTGAAGTAGTACTTTTGAAATGTATGATTCCCCTCCTCTACCGGTTATGCTGCAAGCTCCTTTGCCACCCGCAAGTATTGTTCGTTAGAAATCCTCGACAAATGCCTCAACCATGTTTTCTCCATTCTCCTCTGTCTTAGTCGCACGTTGACCGTGACATCCAAACTGTGTTTGGCTGTATACTCCTTCCACTTCTTCTCTGCTTTTGCACTAAACCACAATAAGTTGCTCTCATAGTCCGTACACACTTGCAGTACCGCTTTATATGCCTCATCGTCCACTACTATGCATGTTGGGTGTGCTCTATCAATCGCTTTGTCATCACCGTAAAGGCTACCTTCTTATTCTTTATCTTGACAATTATATGCAATGCACTAGCTACCATCATCAACGTTCGTCCCCTCTGCTCATCATTTGTCCGTACGTGAGGATTTGGTCTCCCACATGCGATCCAAATTTCCCGTAGTTGCATGAGGTTCTCTGCCATAGTTGAATAAAAGTGCCTTTCAAACTCATTAGCGTTAATGCTCAGTGAAGCATCGATGTACAATCGGTAATCATTGTACACCAGAAACCTCGCCCTACGTACAACAAACATGACTTAGTACTCCTCTTCTCAAAGCAACCCCCCAACTAACTTCTCTCGAGCCATCTTACATACTCCCACAATATGTTGTCGATCTACCGTCTCCCAAATGATGGAATTTTCCAACCAATTCATTCTCTCAATATTGTGTGAGGTCCCGGTAAAGCTTCCGCATGATGCAAATATGTAGCCTCAAACTCTTGAACTGCACTTCCCTCCATAAATGACACTCGTCTCCTTGGTGTCGTTCCATCACGCTCCACAAATTGCTCAAAATACATGAGAGGCCTGTAAGTCAATGGACTAATGAGATCTCTATCTCTCGCGCTCATTCCTCTATAGATCTCCCTCACCCTTTGCAGTGTTAAAACACAATGGTTTCTTTCAAGATTCTTCACTGAACGGATGTTCTGCAATTTTGCATTGAACATCAGATCTGCTATCCAAACATATCATGCCCACAGCTCATCCTCTACTAGAAAGACCAACCTCCTCTTTGCATGTGTTTTGCCAGTATAAGCACCTTCACAAGCCTCTTCGTCCTTGTCTCATAAGAGAACATCAATATTATTGCCCTCCTCAAAATCTGACTGCCGTGGCGGTGTCTGAGGGTTTGAATGACGTTCTACTCTCCTCCTCTTAGTATGGGTCGTTGACTGCCGCGCGCCCGGAACCGACTTTGAAACCAACTCCTCTACTAGTGCTCATTGGATGGGCCACCATCTCCTACACTGCTCTACCACCACTATAGCCATCGTGACACGAGCTACAACTACTCTATACAAGGCATGCGTATCCACCAACTCTTGTGGTAGCTCCGTTGGTGTATCCTCTAAAAGTTCAGTCTCCCTCGACTGGTCGTACATCCGATGGTCTAAAAAAAGTTGCCTTCCTAGAAGTACATTGTCTTTGCTCAATTGTAAACACTTCATGACTAATGACTCTTGTATAGTCTTCAATTCCAAGGGTAGGGCCTTCCACTGAAGATCAAGCGATTTTTCCATCTTCATAGGTGGCGCACGCAACATCAAACTCAATCGAACGGGTGCCATCATTGACACCCTCTGCAACCGATATTTTGAGTGCATTGGCTTTGCAGATGGCACCTCCATGTGGTAAAATCCATTCGGCGACGAAAAAACACCAAAAGTTCACCAACAGTGTGTCCTAGTGCTGTCCAATATATCTTTGGCATGAGTGGGAATTCAATGATCTAGAGAATAGGTTTGAAAGGATCATCTGCGGCAACCCACGGGCCGTGTTCTTTGAATTCAATCACCACTTTTGGCCCCATCCTCGGAATTGCAAAAATCTACATGAAAATTGCTAACACAAACATCATCAATATAAAATCACAAGTACCATATACATATATATATATATATTAATACTAAATATAAAATAGAGAGGTTCTTTATTTTAGTACATTCATCAAAGTTTGATTTTTGCTTCATTCCACTAGTAACTTCGTACTCATTTAGAGTTTTAAGTTGCCTTTTCAAATCTTCTTGATATTTAAGTTTTGAAGTAGATTTACAAAAGTTATGATGTTTGCAGTAAAAGAAGGTCTGATACTTTCTTTGTTTTAAATCACAAAATTTGTCTAGTTCCAAAAATCTAGAACAATAGTAATTTTGAGATTAAACTTCTCAAGTATTAGAGTTATTCGTAAAGTCCTCACTCAAACTCCGGTTTGCAACGTCAATGAGGAAAGTGGGGACTTAACTTTCTAAACCTCCAAAAATGAAGGAAAAAAAATTTGGACCGGACTTTGAGGTAGCCAATGAGGGATCACTGCACATCCCAAGAATTTCGCTACCCTTGTCCCCACCACTTTCCGAGCCTCAAACTTTAGCTCTACCTGGGCCTAAGTGGGCCATTGTGTGGTCTCAGCTCAATAAATGCTTGTCAGATTTGCTAAATAAGGTTTCAAAAGTGAGAATCAAAACAATGAGAACTCCAGTTTACTTTACAAATAACTCTATTGTCTATAGACTAAATGAACTTTTAGGAGACATACGACACCTTGTCATTCAATTAGAAATAAACTTAGTGTTCTTCATTTTCCAACTGCAATTAGTTGCAGCTAGAACCCCGCATTTTCCCTCGACAACTCCTCTCAACCCGACAACATATGTGGTGTAACTCGAAAATGCTCAACAAAGAGAGGTGACTATACTTTGTTTCATGGCGTTTCAACAAACCTTGCAAAAGTTATGGAATTTAAAAGTATTTATGGCTACCTATAATAAGAAAATTTTAAAAATAGAAAGTAAATGAATTTTGGAGAGAAGTGCTACTCCTACTCCTACCACTTCTACTCGACTATGACTAATTATTTGATCCTATGCACATGAGACATTTTTGTGGTAATAGCACAAGTCATACAAGTTTGTGCACATAAGACATTTTGTGGCAACCACATAGGTCATACTAGTCAATATATGAAATGAGCATGTTTGTTTGTATTGTTTTCTTTGTTTGTTTAGAAATTTATATCTTATGGACCGGGTGTCCTCCGGGGGCGTTCTTGGTACTGTTAGAAAGCTTTCGATGAGGAGAGGTGTACAAAATTTGTTTAGACATGGAGTGTGGAAGTTATGAATTTGAATTTTTAAAAATTGAATTGAATATAATCGGATTGCAAACTTGAAGAGTTATGAATTGCATGACCTTCTACAAGACCTTCTGATTGAGACTAGATAAAGATCCTATGCACGTGGCGAAGACTAGATAAACTTACTCGATGCATTTCATGACCTTCGTGAAGACCTTCTTACAAAAACTAGAGAATGAACTTATGCATTGGAGACATTTAGATCCTATGCACATGAGACATTAAATCCTATGTACGTGGGATGCCAGATGTGGCAACAACACATGTCAAACTAGTATATTGTAATACATCTATGTTTTGTCCAATACTCTTTGGACTATAGGAGTTAAATTAAACAACCAATAAATCTTTGGAAATCACTATAATTAGAATATTGCATTTCAATCCATCGCAACAAGTTTCATGCCTAATTTATCAATATCTTATTCAAAACTCAATAAGAAGAAAATGTTCAATTTAAAGTTTGAAACTTCATACAAAATATTAGTGATTATAGTTCTAGATTTAAATGTATAGATAATATGTGAAATTCATAATTTACATCGTGCAATCATACATCAAGTTTAAAATATCCATTCTAGTTGTAACTTAATAACGTATCTTTGCAACTCACCAAATACCGAGATGGTTATGTGCATTTCAAGGTTAAAAAATAACATGAAATGTATACAACACTAAGGACTTCATTTTAGCGTTTTTTTTTTGGAACAATAACCACCTCTGTATCCTCATTTCATTGGAACATTTTGGGAGGGACAAACTCCCATTAGTATAAATCTATGAGAGTTGGCGATAAATCGCCTAAAAAAAATGCTCTTTATTTATGAAATGTAAAAAGTAGACCTTCTTTCTAGTGTTTTTTTTGCAAATTAGTATAACTTAGCCAAGCATTTCCTAGATTAAAATTTTAGATTCTTATTTTTAAAAAGATTGGTAGTGACCAATTTAATAAAACAATATCAACACTTTTGTATTGCGTAATGTCCAAATCAATGTGTCTACATTAACATAGACCATCAACACTTCTTTGTTAATTTTTTTGTTGTTGCGGTCATAAATTTTAAAGCAATGTTTTTTTGCTAAGGGCTTATTTGGAAGATTTGCATCATTCAAGTGTAAAAATTCATGCCTCATTCCACATTATCATGATTCACCAAAATCTTTTAAGATCTTGATTAAAAATAATTCAAAAGGTTAGTGCTCTTGAAAAATCAACTCATAAAATTAAGCAAACAAAACATCTTCAAAAATCACTACACTTAGAGTACTACATTTCTAACCTTGTAAAAAATATGTACTCCTCAATTTTCAACATCCAAATTGTAATTAAATTGCGAAATAATTTTGAATTATAAATTTCAAAATTTATATACAAATATTAGTGATAGCAATCATAGGTCTAGTAATGTATGGATAGAATCTAAATTTCATAATGTACAACTTTACTTCATACATCAAATTTGATATATCCCTTTTTGGTTGCATATTATAATCCACCTTGATAATTCTCCAAATTTAGTGAGGAATGTGGGACTTAAGGAATTTAGAAGTTAAGATATTTAGAGAATGTTAAAGGTAGGTAGATAGAATCACCATAAAAGGCTAGCATGAATAAAAATATATATCTGTAAATGCCATATCCAAGGTATATTAATGTAAAAATCGATCACTAAACCAAACCATTTTCTTACCATTATCCTTTTTTATTACACATTAATAAAGATGAATTTTTTTCTTCTATTAAACACTTTTTTGAAAACAAAACAAATCTACTATTAAATCCAATTCTAGTCATGCCAATGCAACTTAAATTCCATTGAGGATAAATTTTCAAAGACAAAACCTCAATATTATTGTAGTGTCATAAATTTACTATTTGGAAAAAGTGATGACATTCTCTCCTTTTTTTTTCTTTTAAAAAATGTAAATTATAGACGAGGATGTCTAGTTTTAACCGATTTTACCGAATTTCAACTCAAAATTTTTTAAATAATTTCGACAAAATTTCAAAGTTACATTTATGTCAATTCTTTATCAATTTCTTTATGCGAAGATCTAAAACTATATTTGGAAAGACATTATTCCAAAAGGTTTAGAACATCATGTTTATTGTATCAAAATATCATCAAGACAATGAATATGTGGATGTTTTGTCTAATAACATCTGACATTTGAGTGTTGAGGATTGAATATTCTTTTCAACTAGACATATTGAAACTAATTTTACAAAATGCATGAAAGGAATGTAGTGAATGTTATACTTAATGTAGCTTTTAGAAGGTAATGTTTTAGGAGGTAATTTGTATCACATAGACTCCAAGATTGATTCTTAATTAGTAAAATTATCTTATCATAGTGAATTAGCTAATTGTTTTGTTCAGTTTGTAAAAAAAATTAAAAAATTAAAAAATAATAGCATTAATTCATTGTAAATGCAGAAGAATGACAAGAGTCTATCTAGACTAACTTGAACGAATACCATGTGTAATTACAAAGCATGTATACTAGTATAGTGGGATTTTTAAAAATGTTCATGGAAATCAAATTTGAACAAAATCAACATTATATATGTAGTCTATTTGGATTAATCAAAAACAAAGCTTGAATTGAAGATGAGTTCAAGATGTGTATCATCTCCAAAAATATCCATATTAAGAGGTTTGTCATTGTCTTTCTTTGCAAAACTAGATAAATGTAAGAAGAGGTCTCTAAAAGACAAGGCTTGGGTTTAATCCTTTTTATTGGCCAACTAACAAAAATGTAGTCATTTGTGTGTCAAAAACGTAAACAATGGAATTCAAAGGATTAAAGGTGTAAATTTGTAATACACATCATCTTGAAAAAAACAAATTTAATATAGAGCTTTTCCACTATGAAAATACATATATAGAAATGTGAAGATATTGAAAGTACTTTAAAATACAATCATACTACTTACAATAAAACCTAATTTGAATTTAAATAGATCAAACTATTGACATTAGTTTACATTGTATTGATAATATTAGATTCATATTATTGAAATGAAATTCAAATTGCTCAAATTAGGTCAAATTGTTGACAAATTAAGTCAAAGTCCTCCAATTTGGTTCTAATTTCATCAATCTCTTTGAGTTAAGTTGAATTGAAACTCAAATTGCATTCCATTTGTTGAAATGAAGCTCAAATTGCTCACTTTAGGTCAAATTATTGACATTAAACTCAAATTTGATCTAATAGCTCAAATTAGGTCAATTTTCTCCAATTTGGTTCTAATTTCTTTGAATTTGGCTCTTAATTCATCAATTTCTTAAAGTGAAGTTGAATTGAAACTCAAATTGCATTCCATTTGTTCAAATGAAGCTCAAATTGCTCACTTTAGGTCAAATTATTGACATTGAACTCAAATTAGGTCTAATAGCTCAAATTAGGTCAATTTCTTCCTATTTGGCTCTAATTTCATCAATCTCTTTGAATTAAGTTGAATTGAAACTCAAATTGCACACCATTTGTTGAAATAAAGCTCAAATTGCTCACATTAGGTCAAATTGTTGACATGAATCTCAAATTAGGTCAAATTGATTTCTAAGAATGCTCTAATTGTTTCAATTTGGCTCTAATTGCATCAATCTCTTGGATTTAAGTTGAATTGAAACTCAAATTATACCTAATAGCTCACAATGAAGCTCAAATTGCTCACATTAGCTCAAAAATGATCCATGAATGCTCAAATTGCTCACATTAGGTAAAAAACGATTCAATGCTCAAATTACTCCAATAATGCTCCAATCGCTCTACCAATTTGACTCTAATTGCATCCATATCTTGTGTGAACTTAGATTGAAACTTAAAATCTCAAATCACATTCAATAAAATTCAATGTTCAAACCTCCATTCCATACATAAACTCAAATTTGTTCAAAACAAATGTGAAGAAGATACCTTGAAGGAATTGTTGAACTCAAGAACACCACTACTTAATAAATTTCTTCCTTCACAACCAATGGTGACCAAAATTGAAAAATTGAAATACAAATTTCTCAAATTGCAAGATTTTGTGAAGACTTTGTTGTGGAATCCAAAATTGCTTCAAGTAATTTAATAGTAATAATAGAACATTAGAATGAAAAACACTTGAAAACTCTCAAAATCATAGAATCATGCAAGTAGAATGAAGTGTGAAGTCAAGAATTCCTGAACATCACATTATATGTACCTTAACTGTACCTCTGTAATATCACATTTTAACACTGTGTGATAATACAGAAACGCAGTGGCCGTTATAACTCTGTATTATCACATAGTGTTAAAATGTGATATTACAGAGGGATCAAACCTCTGTAATATCACTCAGTGTTAAAATGTGACATTACAGAACACCTTGTGATTTTAGTAGTATGAATACATATCAAATTGAATAAATATATATTAAAAAAAAGGATTATTAAGAAAAAACACAATTAAAGAAAATTTAAAGGAATTTAAAAAATATTTAAAAATAATAATAAATCCAAAAAAAAAAAAATCAACTGTACAGCAGGGGGCTCCCACCCTAGCCCGAGCCGGGCCCCAATTCGCCGGGCGCCCAGCTGGTTAGGGCCTCGACTCCAACCGCTTATAGCCGCGACACTAGACGTAGCTACCTCGCGGACTTCCACAGGGTTACTTACAGCAGTCCACGGGAATTCGCGGAGAAGTATCATGTTACTTTTTTAGAAGCCCAATTTGGACTGTTTCTTTCAAAAATATATAAGTCACCATCCATTGTCATTTCCTCACTTGTCATTTATTCTCACCTCTTATAAGTTTTTCTCACTACACTAAAATTGGTAAATAGTGTTGGGTGATAATTAGTGTTGT
>CAXARX010000041.1:0-20022 GCA_963971425.1 Bryoerythrophyllum caledonicum | reverse complement strand
GTTATCGATTAATATACACTATCTTATACTCCCTCCGTCCCAAAATGATATTCCTACTAGAGAAAATGTTATGGATTAAGGCTAAAAATATCATTTAAAAGACCTATTTTGTATTGTAAGTAGAGTTTGGTGAACTCTCAGAATGAAAGAAATTTTGAGCTTCAGATCCCTTTTCAAAGTGTAGTTCTAAAATGTTGAAAAGTGAAATTTTGGGGGCATTTTCAAAGAGCATTGGTCGACATATAACTGTTGAGTGTGAGGTTTTCATTTTATGGGCATTTGGTACGTACCTAAGAATATGTTAGGACTCCTATTTTACCTCCCAAAGTTTAATCTCCTTCAATTGGGAAATACTCAAAGAGATGCAAAAAATAAGTACAAATAATGTTGATTGATCCCTCCAATCATGTCATTTGTCTTCTCATTGATGATTGCCAACTTAGAGGGGGGACTACTAGTCAAAATTATTTTGAAAATCATATAAAGCAATTGAAAATAAATTTAACCTATTCCAACATCACAAAGTACAACAAGAAGATCATTTTGGGACAAAAAATTAAGGCCAACAAGAAGATCATTATGGGTCGGAGGGAGTATTCATTGTGCGAGTGCTCCTATTCATGTTGTAAGCTATAGAATTCAAAGTATGACCAATTTTTCTTTACCAAACGGTATGCACTAAATCTCTAAGTCTAGCAAATAAAGAAAATTTTAGAGTTATATGAGAAAAAAACACAAATACTTATAATTGAAAAGAATCGATTTAATGATTCAATAGTATTGCATACTTATCGTTAACTCATGATTTGTTGTATAGCAAAGATGCAGCTTTTTCATACAAACCCACTACTTCTTCTCTTCAAAACCGTAAGTGTCCGCGTATCAAAGAACAACCAACTTTGCTTCAACATTGTACGAGTGGACAATTATGAGAGCCCCATCATCTTGAAGTTAATCATTGGCAAATTCAAAGTAATAGAGTCGCAATTGGTATGAAATGAATAAATACACATCTTCAAGATATTCTAGTGTATCTTGAAATTTGCGAAGTCGAGCGTGGAGGACTGTCTTTAGGGAGAAGTGAACTAAACAATGAGTTAATGAATAGTTTATCATTTTGTAAAGTGTTGTCGTCAACTAGGTTAGTAATTGGAGGACCGTGCAATATATGTTGTTGAGGCAACAATATTTGTAGAGATAACTTACCGGAATTTGGTTATGGTGCTCGATTCAGTGAAACTTCATCCACGTCATTGACATCCTTTTGAACATCCTTTTGAACTTTCTTCACTCTTCCTTGACTAGCTTTTTAATCGGCTCTTAAGAACTTCTTGGATTTCTTAGCTTCTTAATTTTGTAAGTTTGCGTTCAACTAACTGATTATTTGCATCCACTCATTTGTTCTTAAGATTTTCTACATGAATCATTTTGTAGTTAGTATGCAAATACTCACTTCTTTTGCTATCAAATATTTTTACAAAAGAAAGTCTTGTATAAAATTATCATTAGAATTTATGTTTACACAATAAAGGAATGATAAATAGAATAATTTTAATTTTTGGATAAATTCAAAATTACTTTATAAGGATAGTGAAACATAAAATCGCCAAACACTGCAATATATACATGAATTTTTTATGAATGCCCTTATAATTAATACATAACTTTTTAAAACTAGTACATGCATATAGCTTCTTTTTGGACATTATTTGGAAGAATTGTGCAATTTTCTTAAAACAATAAGTGCACATAGCTATGGGCACTTTTAACAAAACCGGTGTTATATGTATGTATAAGAAAATATAAATTAACTATGCAGTGTCATACTTTATACTCATTTGTAATGACTAGGCAGTGTTTACAATAATTTATAGTTTTGAGTCATTTTACAAAAAACAATCAACTAAAAATCAACTCATATTTTTCAATCATAGAATCCTATTTTTGTTCTAGTGCTTTAAATCTCTTATTCTTTTATTTTATTTAATTTCTCTAATTTTCCGAAGCAATAAATACTTTGAAATTGAGTAACTTTTCTACCATATGTCCATACGCCAGGAAACACATTCAAGCATGTAAATCACAATGAAGATCATCACATTGGAATTTTATTAACCATAATACAAAATTTAGAAAATAGCTATTTCGTGATAATAGAGTTATTCGTAAAGTCCTCACTCAAACTCCGGTTTGCAACCTCAATGAGGAAAGTGGGGACCAAACTTTCTAAACCTCCAAAAAGGAAGGAAAAAAAATTTGGACCGGACTTTGAGGTAGCCAATGAGGGATCATTGCACATCCCAAAAATTTCGCTACCATTGTCCCCACCACCTTCCAAGCCTCAAACCAAAGCTCTAACCGTTCCTAAGTGGGCCATTGTGTGGTCCTAGCTCAATAAATGCGTGTCAGATTTGGTAAATAAGGTTTCAAAAATGAGGATGAAAACAAAGAGAACTCTAGTTCACTTTACGAATAACTCTAATAGGTATTCAATATGTGATGGTAATAAATTTTTTTTAAAACTTCTATTTTTCAAAATACTCAAAAAGAAAAAACCAAATTTCGTAAACTTTATATTGCTAATCATACTCACATTTAACTACTAAACATTCTTGTTATTTTTGGTTTTGCAAAGTTGCTTTAAAAAATGTACTTTAAAAGGATATTTTGAACTTGGTGCACAAATGAAAGTTTTACACGAGGAATCTTAGATTCTATCTATGAGATTGATGTCACCAATATTATTCTATAAATTTTAGAACTCAAAATTCAAAATTACTATGCAATATGATTATGTGAATGAAATTTGTTGTGATGGGTTGAAATGTAATATTTAATGTAGTGGATTTTGGAGATATTTTGGTAGCTTAATTTTATGAGTTGACTTTTCAAAAGTACTTTTACACAAAGATTCCAAATTTGTAGTGATACAATGTGGTATGAAATAGGATATAAGATTTTCACAAATTATCCCATTTCTAATTTGATCACAGATGTACGAAGTCAACTACCCAAAAAGTATAAGTTAAAATTTCAAGCTACAAAAAGAAGATGATGTAGGAGAAATTTAATGTCAATTCTATCCATTGCCCACTTTCAAGACGGTTGAACGTTTAAGGGTTAAAACACATCATTTCAATGGTTTGAGTTGACAAACATCAAAATTCACTTTACAGAGTGCATATATTCTACTAAATTAGCAATTGAGCCCCTTTTATGGATAGTAGACATGCATAAGTTGCCAATATAGACACATTCAAAATCTCATTCTTAACCCTTAAACGCCGCAACAAAAAGTAAGTGTCCGATTGTCGGATGCAATAATTCATAAATCAAACAAAAATGCACATATTCATCCTCCGACTTGTGCTTACACTTGTGCAAGTTGTGTGCACACAACGGCAAGCACAGATTCCTTGTTGAATGCTTCATGTGTTTGTTGGAAATTGGAAAATTGGAAAACGCGAATGTTTTGGGTTATTTTGCAGTGTATGACCATGTCAAAAGAAATATTGTATTCTATATGTTGGAAATTTTGAGACTTTTTGGAGTGTGCAACTCATGGCGATAAAAATTCCTTCATTGAGGTGATATTAATCTTTATATGTAAGAAGATGTGTTTAAAATTGGACCACCAAAGATGCTTTGTTAGTGTATTTTAGTACCTCCCCAGTCCTTTTGTTTGATCTATAATTTAGTCATAAAAATTGGTCTTTTTAAAACTTTGACCCAACTAATGAAATGAAGCTTACTAGGTCTAGTTTCTACTCCAATTTTTTTTAATTTTAATTTCAAAATTACATCTTTTAATGCACTTTGAACTTTGGACCTTCAACTAATTTACTAATTATAGAATGACTCGAAAATTTGGATAACAACATGATCTACACTGCAATGTGTGCATGCAACTAAACTTTCAAAAAAAAGTTAATTTATTTTGAATTTAATATGAGTTTCCTTCTCTTTTTCTTTTTTTTAAAACCAGAAAATTTTTAAATCTTTATAAAAAAATATGAATAATTTTTTGACAATATAATATACACATGACTTCATCTATGAAAATTATAATAATGAATTTCAATACCACTTATCTTATCTAAACAAACTGTGGAAAACAATTCTAACACCGTGGAAATTCCCATGCTTATTTTTTTGGGAAGTAGGTGAAATTTTTGACCAAGCCATAATCACACTTGAATCTCAAGTCCATGCAATTTTGGCTTGGTCAAAAATTTCACCTACTTCCCAAAAAAATACATACTTCAGTAACATCAAATCCAACCATTCATTATCAAAATTATGGACTTGAATTTTCCTACAATCACAAATGAAAATAATCTAATGAAAAAGGAAGATGAAAGAGATAGAATCTATTCAACATCCAAAAGCCAAACACTTGTGACATGTAAAAGTTAACCCTTAAACACCTCGGAGTATGAATCTCAATCATGAACATATTTTAACCTTTTAATACAATCTTCAACGACTTTCATCCAAGTCACTTCTATAAGCCTTTTAAATATTTCATAAATTAATGTGAATCTCTATAAATTAATGTGAATCTCTATAAATTAATGTGAATCTTTAGTGATAGGAAGATGGGTATAACATTAAAAAGGCCTTTGAATCCAAATATGTCAAATTTGTTAGATTCTATGTGCATGTACACCTCATGTACACATGAAGCATGTTATTAACTATATTTGAGATAGCATTACTTCAGTTCAAAAGGTGGTACGTTTAGGGGATTAAAACTAGAAAGTCTACAAAATACAGATAGTTCCCCATACACAGAAAACAGAACGATATATAGAGACACCGGTGTACTGAATTATCAAGTGCAAAAAAAACCTCGGTATTTCCTTTACAAGGTCTCCAAACCAGCTAAAAGATCTATAAGCTCACCCTTTTTAAGTTTAGAGTAACCCTTGAGCCCTTTCGCCTTCGCAAGGCTCCTCAACTCGGGAAGTTTGTAACTCCCTAAATCTTGAGTACTTACAGCACCATTATTCTCAGCAACAACCTCCGTGGCGGTCTCTTCACTCTCAACAACAACCTCCACCACAGTCTCCTCACTCTCAACAACCTCCACCACAGTCTCTTCCCTCACAACCTCTTTCAATGCCGCCTTTTTCTTGCCCGGAATAGCAACTCCACTTCTTGAGCTCTTGTTGCTCTTGCCACGGTTCGAGATCTCCTTCAACGCAGGAGATACAGGTAGCGAGATCTCCTTCAACTCAGGAGAGAGAAGTGAATCTTTTGCGGAATCTGTCGCTGTAGTACCTGAACAATAATTCAGAAATTTCAACAACCAAAAACCTTGGGTGGTGGAGATGAATACATGGAAATTCTAACCACAAATCTAGGAGTATTCACTTCCCTACCAACTACTATTGGAGGTCATCTAATTGCTTGGTATTTGGAGCAAATAAATTTCTACTTTACTTGCTTGATAAGTCATTTTCATTAAAATGGCATGTTTCAAAGTAACATTGACTGCACAGGGTTCTGAAAACTAGGATTAACAAAAATTTGAGATGTCTCAAAAAATGCCCAGTTCTTTAATTATTTTTTCCATTTTAACGAGTGTAGCGATACAGACACGATGACATCACGAAGCAGGTGGAGGGTGTGGCCTTACTAGGATTTTCAGAAGTCTCTTGGCTTTTCTTCTTTGGGATGGAAGCTGGAGCTTGGTGCTTTGGGATGGGTGACCTCTTGGAGAATGAAGAGGAAGGTCGTTGGGGCTTAGTAGAAGCAGCAGCCTTGCTAGGGGTTTTAGTTTTCTCTTTCTTCGGGAGCTTGTTGTCCTTTGGGGGTTGAGCCGCACGTGCTTCTTCGTCCACTGATTTCTTCACTTCACTGGCCTTCTTGCGAGAAGCAGGGATGGGAGAGAGCTTCCGAAAGCCCGACGGATGCCGTTGTGGAAGCGTGATCTTCATTGATTCACTCTGAGGCTTTGGCTGAGGTGACGAAGAAGCCTTCCGTGAAGCTTTGGACTCTGATTCTGGGCCGAAGGAAAAGAAGAGGCTCCCATCTGCAAGCTCTGCGAGTCCCAAAAGCTGCATGAATCAACGATATTGGTACCTCAGTGGCTAACCAAAAACAGAAAAAATAGCTCTTTATCCATCAGGAGAAAATGTCTAAGAGAGTTACTTTTGAAAAAATCATAAAGTTTTCCAACAAGACACTAGCTCTTATGTGGAAATCCTGTACTCTGGTAGCAAGAGCTATGTGCTTTATTCTAGATTCACATATCTCCTGAAAGCAGACCATAACCAGAAAAGCACAACGTGGTAACATTGGTCCTCATTCACTACACTGAGATCACTACAGTATTCACACCAAGAGTAATACTTCCAAAATACTGTGATGCAAGAGTTTATCCACTGTGTAAGGTGATTTAAGTGAGGTAAGAGTAGGGAGCAATTAGATCTCATATTTTTCTTAGTCGTCAAATCACTTTAACTATGAATTGTTAATGATGGAGAAATGTTTTATGAATTTTCTTTTCCAGACATCGCCATTACAAGAGTCGTATCTACCTACCATTTTTAGAATGTAAATTACTTCCATATCTTTCTATATTAGGAAATGCCGTGTAAGAACACAACATCTCATCCCTGCTGTATATCTTGATGCCCTAAAATGAAACCGTATTCATAGGAGATGCAAAAGAAGAGTATAGGCTCTATCACGTCTGAAACTTGTACAGATTTTGGCAGAGGAGTGGACGAACGATGTAACCATCCGCGGGCTAAAACAACGTTGGCTGAAGAGCAATCGATACCTTGTCTTGACTCCAATCATGCACGGCGTTGAGGATAGGTTTCCACCACTCTCCACTGACTTTGTCAGTTTCTGAAAAGTGGGAAAGATTCAGATCAACGGTGCTTGAAGTATGAATATACACATGAACAAACAGGCATTCACAGGGAGGATTTGTAAAAAGTCAACAAAGCACCTTGCATGTTGGTAATGTCATGTTCCTCGCTCATTGCCGAAATCAGTGCCTCTCTTCGGGGAGAAGGTGTTCGAAACAGAGGAACCCTGCATATCCTCCCTCTGCAACAAACCAAACAAACAATCACGACAACAATTGTGACGGGATGCACATTTCAACGCAGGTCTCTTGAAATATAAAGATCAAGCTCATATAAATACACATATGTGCCGAAAGAACCAAGGATTCATGGCTCTAAAATGACAAATTTAAACGATCATATTCTGAAAAATATAGGATCCATTTGTGATCAATTAAATTAGTGAAGAATATTACATATACTGAATAAATAAAAAATTGAAACCTCCTCAAAACTAATTTTAAAAACATGAGGCCCTCTGGAGACCTTACGGTTCTTTAGGTGTTGATTAAGTACCAACAGTACATATGCACACTCGACAGTGGCTACACTGCACAAGCATTGTATGTCAGTTCAAGGTAATTCTGATCTGCTTGTCATCCAGACCTAAGAAAATAAATCCATAAACAAAAGCAGAGTAGATACTGCGCAATTCAACAAATTTTTATCTTTAAATTGCTATAATTAAAACTACAATGTACGAACCGATGGAAGCCAGAAGAAAATGCCACCCAATCTAGAAATTCATCACACGAGAAATTTTGTACAAGGAAACATCACATTGCAACTTCACAATACTCTCGACAATACTCCGTGAGTATCAGTCTAGACAAGAAGATGGAATTGGAAGTAGCAAGAGAACCTTGAACCGAGAATACTGCCACAGAGTAAAACAAGAATAGCACATTGCTTGGAAGGGAGAGTAAAAACCTGAAACATTGGATTACAACAGGACCTTGGTCGTATTCACTAAACCCTCATGGTTTGAAAAATGGCAAACATCCTATTTCTTTATTGCGAATGTAAGGAATAGTTCCTAAGAAAATGCGTTAGAAAGCCTCGAACCAAGAGCACTGTAAGCCTAAAACATAAACCTCAACTAAATCTCATGATAAATCATGAAACCCACAAAACCCTCGTGGTTTGAAAAATGGCAACATTCAATTTCTTCATTACAGAAAACAATGCCACACATTGCATGAAAGGGATAGAGAAGACCTAATATCCCAAGTTAGTCAGAAAAAATATACGCTAAAACCTCAAGATATGTGGCAAGAGAGAATAACAATGGTGAATTCACTGAGCTCGTTGTACAAACCTGGGTTGTGAGGTGCCGAGTTGACTCCCGAGAGCTAGCACTCTAACCCGAGAGCTACCTCCATAACCGTGCGCCACCTCCACGAACTTGTGCACCACCTCCGGCTGTTGATGCGGCCATGGCTGCAGCCGCACAGCCGCCACAGACGTTGCCATCAAACGCTACAACGGTGAATCCCCGGTGCGCAGGAATCGTGAAAAAAGGCAACCCCAAAAACAAGTGGCGATGATTTCGACCTTCAGGAAAAGAGATTTTCGAGCCCTTGCTCCAAGATTGACAGATTTTGAAAATCCAGTGAGGGAGGCTGATGAAAAGCACGGAACGGGAGGTGGATTTGGATTAGATGAATCTGCCCATCTCTGGGCTTTCCTATCCAGTATTCCGTGTTGGGGACGACGATGGCGGCAATGGATGAATGAATAATCGACGGTCGTCCCCTACCTAACGTCATTCGTCGAGAGCAGTTCATCGTAGCAGGCTTGAATACGCTACGTTCACCTCG
Source organism: Bryoerythrophyllum caledonicum (assembly GCA_963971425.1). Lineage (NCBI taxonomy): Eukaryota > Viridiplantae > Streptophyta > Bryopsida > Pottiales > Pottiaceae > Bryoerythrophyllum > Bryoerythrophyllum caledonicum. The sequence goes on along the minus strand of CAXARX010000041.1, from coordinate 11,339 downwards.
GTTGTGTATAATGTACGGGGATTAGTTACGACCTAGCCAAAATAATTTGAAGATTTCCGATTGAAAGTTGAAACTATCGCCTATTCGGTGAAATTTCCAAAATATTTTTATTTCTAGTTAGAAACAAAGAAAAAACTGAAGAAACTCTTGAAAAAACTAGTTGACTCTTGATTTTAAAGAAAATTAACCTGTAGAACTTCCCAGACTGTAGTTGCGTACATAATTAATTATTTTTGGTTCAAAAAGTGACACATGTCATTCTTTAATTGCTTTCAACCCACTAGTATGTATGTGTGTGTGTATATATATATATATATATATATATATATATATATATATATATATATATGAGGAAACTCTATTTTGACAAGAGGTCATTTAAGATTGACTTAGTCTTCAAGAAAGTAGATAAAAGGAGGTGAATTGTCTAAGTATGAATATGGTTTTTTTGTTTTTTTAGTGGATCCTAAGTCATAAACTTTGTAGTTGGTTGTATGTGAGATTTTGTTGTGATTAGTCCCTAAATATCGACAACCTTCTTTAGATTTAGAAATTGCAAAATTGCATTATGCAATGGAACCAAGAGAGATATTTTGAACTTAGTGTATGAATAAAAGTTGCACATTGCGAATACTAGATTTTACTTCAACAATTAAATCTATGATTGCAATCTCCAATATTTTTGTATTGAAACCTAAAATTAAATATACTTTTTTTGCAATTCCATTACAAATTAGATATTGACAATTTGTGAATGAAATTTGATTGATTGGAATGTAATACTATACATGTGATTTTTTAAGATTTTTTTAGTTATGATTTATTTTTTATTAAAGTGCACTTTTGAAACATTTTGAATTAAGATCTTAGAAAATTCTCGTGGAAAACAACGGCATGAAACAAAGTACAAAATTATCTCAAACCATCCTTTTTCAAATCAAATCACAACTGCATGAAACTATCTTGCTATGGAATCTTGTAGGGTTTGTTTTTACTTGCATTATGTACATGACAGATGAGAAAACAAAAGTCAATTTGTACACTTGTCAAAAGTTTAATTATGTTGCGAGATGTTAAGTGGTTTAGGTTCAATTCACATTGGGTCTATTTGAGCAATTGCATGGTATGCAAGACTTCGTGCTCAAAATTGATTTGTTTTGATATTCATCTATATTTTGGATAGAGAAATAATTATCATCTAAATTTTAATATCCTTACCATCCAAATGTGGCAATGTCATTCAATACAATGTAAAAAACTTATGACATTTTGACGACTTTGTACTAAGTTTTGGATTCTTTTGTGGCCACTTAGTGCCTTCCGGGAAGTAAAGTAAACCCAATGTCCACATGTAAGAATATCATTTTAATTTGACCTTGTCAGACTTATCTTTTAAAACTAACCTATTTAATTTATTTTTAATTTTCTGCCATGTTGGTCTATACACCAAAATATAATTTCAAGAAACAAAATTACAATTTTTATATAAAAAAATGATGTGTTTTCAATTGTGTTATATAGTAATTGATTGAAAATATTGGTGATGAATTTTTTAATTTTATTGTGCAAATATTTATAGCCTAAATACCCACAACCTTCTCCAAATTTGATAATTTTGCAAAAATGCATTATAAATTGCACCTAACAAGAACATTTTTGGACTTGATCTACAAACAAAAGATGTATACTATGAATTTTAGATTCTATTATGTGTATATTTGCACACGTATACACACACACATAGATATATATATATATATATATATAGAATTCAGTGATCTTTTTGTATAAATTTGAAACTTAAGGTTCAAAATTATATTGTAATCTGATTACAACTAAAATATTGACTGTTTGTGGATGAAATTTGTGTTGATTAGTTGAAATGTAAAACTCTAAGTGTAGTGATTTCTTGGAGATTTTTAGGTTGCTTAATTTTATGAGTTAAATTTTTTAGGAACACTTTTGATTGATTTTGAATCAAGATCTTAGATTTTTTTGGTGAATCACTACAACATGAAATGGGGCATAAAATATTTACAAATCATCTTCTTTCTAACCATCACACAAATATGAAGCAAACTTCCTATAGAATCTAACATAAAAAACCACCTCCCAAAAATGCATAATGGATAATGGAATGACGATGAAAATCACAGACACGGACACTTGGGTAGTTAGGAGTTAATCCCTAAATGCCCAGGGCTTTTTCCGCATTTTGCAATTTTGCAAAGGTTTATTATAAAATGCAACTAAAAGGAACATTTTGAACTTGATATATGAACAAAAGTTATACATAATGAATTTTGGATTCTATTCATACAGTTAGGTCTATGATTGCAATCACCGATATTTTTGAATAAAATTTAAAATTTAAAATTCCAAATTATTTTGTAATTCGAATACAAATAAAATATCGACAATTTTAGGATGAAATTTGATTTGATTGAATGAAATATAATATTCTAAGAGTGATGATTTTTTGAGATTTTTTTGATGCTTAATTTTATGAGTTGACTTTTCAAGGGGCATATTTGATCAATTTTACTCTAAGATTTTAGAATTTTTTTATGAAACATTACAACACAAAATGAGGCATAAGATTTTCACAAATCGTTGCTTCTCTAATCTACTAAACCAACATGAAGTTAACTTCCCCATAAAATTTGTGATAAAAATCCACCCCCAAAAAATTGAATGGATGATGAGATAATGGGGATGAAAATTGTCCATCGCTTAAGATTTGAACACCTAGGGAGTTAGGGGTTAAGAAACATCAATGTGCACATCTATACATTAAATTGGCATGTTTTGTTTTTGTTTTTGTTCACACACAAGGTGTCCCATGGGGGCGTTCTTGGTACTATTGGAAAGTACTCCACATGGATTTTGTTACGAGATGAAGATCACATACTTGATTTTATGTATTTGGGACAATTAGACAACTGATGTGACTGTCATGTTCGGAACATCTAAGTTTTCCACAAGAAACCCCTTTAACTTCTCCAATTTATAGATCTCCAAATTAAAAACAAGACTGCGTCTGCCGGGAGTCGAACCCGGGTCCATTGCTTGGAAGGCAATTATCCTAACCGTTGGACTACAAACGCTTCCAACTTGAAGGTCGCTTCAGGTTGATGATGTCAAGCGTCGAACATTCAGCATTTAAACTGCTTTTTCAGCGTGGGGCATCTTACCTTTCTTTCCTCTTCGTTTCGGGGCAAATGAGAGGTAACTGGAAAATCACGATGAAATGGTGCTCTGACCAGTTAAGGGGCAGAACTCGAGACAACTTAATAAACCAACACAGAACCTTGGGGAAATGTGACCATAAGTTTCAATATGCACGTACTTAATCATGCCGTGTCAGTTCTACAAGAATTGAGGTTTTGAATAGATCAAAAGAATAATGCAAAAGAGGGGTGAGATGAGAAGTAATGTAACTTCTTCACCTTGAATGTCTCATAATGGAGGGGAAGAAAAATTAAAAAATAATGTTTGAATAGTTGGTTGATAGCTCTATATTTAGATGCAGTTCCTACATCCCAAACATGTCAGTTTAGTTGCAATAGAGCCTCGTTTTCCATGATCAATGATTGTTGGATCAACGGGTTTTCGATCAAGCTTCTGCCTTTAAATCTACTCAAACTCAAACACGTGTCCGGTTGCCGCATGATGTAGATCTGATCACCAACTGCATCTGTGTAGATATCTTGGTTCCGATACCACGTCCAAAGGGCATGAGTAGAATTGACCACCTGCAGTCTCACCATCCCATAAGAACCTGAGGAGCCCTTCATAACTTTTTTATGTGCAATAAACTTGTAAGAGATTAAACAACATGATGATGGTCTTTAGAAAAGGAGTATCATGTTTGTGAAAATTTAGAGGGTTAGTAATCATCACAAAATGTAAAAAGTGAAAAAAATAAAGTATGAACATGCACAAGGGTTAAAGCTACATCAATACTCGGACCACCCGGAACGTGATTGAGTTTTGATACCTCCAGAATGCCATGGCCAAAACTGCTTTCACGAAATGCACTCCAGTCCGGTTGCTGGTCCCAACAGAACTTGCCAGCGGCAGGGCCAAACGTGTAATTGGATTTGCAAACTCCACCGAATTCGGGAATGTTATCCAGAGGCCCAGGGCACCCACCCACGTCATCTGCATGAGATACGTCTACTTCTTCAATGTTGCCACCGTCGCCAACAGTAATGTACACAGGTCCACATGGATGCAGGTTATAGTTATACACTCGATTTGTTCGCTCATAAGCATGTACCTGTCACACCACCCCCAAATGCATCAAGGCGCCAGAATCGCACTCCTATTCTTCACATCAACAGAGCTTCTAGACATGAAGCAAGCAAGCTGATTGCTTCATGAAATTCAGTGGAGAGGAAAGGTGTTTTTCAACAGAGAAGGCAACGAAGTCTTATATGAACAGAGGACTCCAGAATGTGCAGTTATAAAATTAAAAGGTCCATGAGATCACCCCTTTTTCATAAACTTTTAATTGCAGTCTACCCTCCATACAATAACACTCCATAATATGACGATATTATTGTTCCAAGCAATACACATGTGACGAGTCATTTTCTGTGACTAATACATGCCTGCCACCTTGAAATTAGGGTTTCCCAAACATGCCATCATAGAGAGGGACAACTGTAGATCCAAAGTGAGACAGTCTGTAGCAACTCTTCCAGCCTTATCAAAATCCCACTCACTCTGCTCTGTAGGATTCCAGATTTAAAAGGGAAGTCGGGATCAGGGTCTTCAAAGCATTGGGCCTCGAGGAAGAACCCTTGAGTTTGGTCCTCTTTAGTACAAATTAGCTCAGTAGAGTATATATAAGGTGAAGTAGAAAAGCTTACATGACCCGAGAAAACGATGTTCACACCGTTTGCGAATAACAAGTCCTCCATCTGTAACCTCATGCACTCATGCTCCTGGTAATGAGAGCTGTAGCTGTTGTACCATGGAGGGTGCCAGAGGGCAACCAGCCATGGAGTGACATTACGATCAACGCTTCCCAGATCCTTCGTCAGCCAAGCGTATTGTGCTCCTGAAAGAGACACTTTCAGTATGCATTCTCATTACTGAACCAATGTAGAAAGAGGGAACAACAAAAGTTAGGTTCCTAGTGCATGTGAAAGTTTCCACTTGTAGTTAGGATGCACCTGTCTTATCGTAATCAACATATCCTCCAAGCATGATGAAATGGATGCCACCCGCATTGAATGAGTAATATAAGCTGCTGTTAGATCCACTCTCTTGTGCAGGTACTGCGAAGCGTGATTCATAAGCAACAAATGTCTTCCCCTCCGCTTGCGGCTCAATCTCATGATTTCCTTCAATTACCATCATTGGTATTCTTGATGTCAGAGGCTCCATAAACCTACAAAAAAATACGTCGTGATTTTATTAAATTCTATAGCAGCGATTTTCTAAATAGTGGGACAAGACTGAAAGCTTCTAGTGCTCAATACCATTGAGATGTTACCACGTATATCACGTTTTACCACATCCTTAATAACAGGGCTTTCAGTCAAATTAGACTTTCAAAGAATATCCCCGAGATTCACGAGGAGGTCTTCCTATGCTCATACAAAAGCCTCCACCATGATACAAAGAGAGGTCTCCATGTGGCCATTTCGACCACAAGATACCTCATGAGGAATATTCTTTCACTAAAAGTTTCTGAGAGAGTCTAATTATGCTGAAAACTCTATCATACATCAGAATACTATCAGTGACCTAATTGAAATGCAATAATTACCTGCCCCAGTGATCCCAGTGAGGTTGATAAGTTTCGCTTGTCGGTGAATTAGGAAACGCGCAAGTGTAACACGGTGCACTTTCACCAGTGGTTAAGTACTGATTTGCATAGCTCATATCTCCAACAACCAGTAGCAAAGTAGGGTCGTTCTTGACGATATGGTCAATCGTTGTGCTTGAGTTGTATGTGAGCCCAATGTCGCCAACAATTGCAACACGAGCCGGGTACGAGGTAGGGCTTGGGAGGGGAAGAGATGTAAAGCTGTGCTCTACACTGAAAGTGTTGGTTCCAGGATCCCCACAAACGAAATAATAGAGTGTATTGGGTAGCAGACCTGGAAAACCCCATAACCTCAATGAGATACAACGACTTTCGTGCAAGCAGGAACTAAACACAAAGTAGAAATATCCAAAAGCAACCCCGACTAAAGCTTGATTGATTGTGAAAATACATACCATCTGAACAACATAACCTAGGATCTTTTTTTCTGGTACGCCTCGAAAATTTATAACTTATTCATAAAGTATCCGATTGAAATCATCTTTCAATTGCTGATATAAGAATTAAAACAGTAACATGTAGGTGTTATTACCTTTTTTTCTTGGCTGCAGAAATTATATGTCAAAATCTTACAACATACCGGGTCAACTACATACCAGTGAGTCGGACATGATGTATAATGCCGGATGTGTAGTTAAGAAGGCCAGGAAAATTGTAGAGCTGCGAGTATACAAGCGATTCACCAGGCGCGGATTCCAATGTATAAGCGCCAGGTGCAATGCCATAGCGCACCACACTACCGACGGAAGTCGGGTCCAGTGGTGTCACTACGGGAGCCATCTGAGCATCGCCTGCAAAAGCCAAGACACAATCTGCTCAGATTATAACCTTCTTGGGCTTCCTAAAGATCAACAAATCACTAACAAACTCGAGTTATAAGACTGTGTGCAGCTTTAAAATTCACCCGTCCCTAACTTAGATTCCAAATGTTAAGCTCAACATATTAACTACAGTAGTGATTTTAGGCTTTGAGAAATGGAATCATGAGTAGTCCATCACAACATTCACCGACTGAAAACTCAAATGGTCACACAATGATTAGTCAACACTCACTCACACAGAGTGAACTGGCAAGAATAAATTCAGCACAGATCATTGGCCAAGAGGAATGACGAGAAACCAGTTTAGCATTAAACCCTTCATGTTAGAATGCATCTCCATCCACGAAGTTAATGTCAGAGGATCACTGATACCATGAGTCTCCCTTAAGAAGCAGATGGGCCCAGGGTGTGCGAAGATATACTTAACAATGTTACGTACTCATCACTTCATAACTTCAAAACCTAATGTTCCTACCATAAATAGTACAATTATTACTATGGAGTAGTTTGTACTGTGGAGGACCAATCCCAGTATATTCTAGAGTTTCTTCCCATGGTACTAACTGACTGATTGCAGATTGAGTTCTAGCAAACAATGTAGATAGTGAAAGCATTTGAAGAGTAGGAATCAGAAACTCGATTTCACAGTATGAAAACTCGCACACTAAAACAAAGCAATTGCAAGTACTACCATGCAGAAGAGCAAGAATAGTATGTTCATAGAGCTTCAAACCCTAAATTTCTCCCAACAAAGCGATTACAGGGGAGCAAAAAAGTAAGTACCGGTAATCCAAGTGACCCATAAGGCATCTGGCGTCGAGAGTGCCAATGCAATCTGTTCCGGGGCATTTCCAAGGACCGTCTTCACCACGCGGGGATCCGTGGGTAACAAATCACTGCTCCCGCGCCTCAAGGACGCATCAAACGCCACCGTTCGGGGAGTGAATGGACCGTCAATCGTAGAAGGAATCTGAGCTTCCACGAGAACAATCGCCAACCCTAACACCAAAATCCAGAGCGCCATCTTCACTCCAAAATCAATCACTCTACACTGATACTACTACTGCTGTTACTCACCCATTCTCATGTCCCGTAGTCATCACGCAACATACTTTTGGTCTTCACTCATTTTCAAGGTACTATAGCATCGTCCGCCGGCATATTCTCTGATCTCGAACTAATCAAATGGCCCCACTGTACGAAAACGAGTATCACGATGCAGAGATTGTAGCTGGTGGAGGGCCTAGAAACTCCCCTCCCAACCTCACACCTGCATCTCGTTACATCTAAGCAGGTTCTATCTACTGATTTGTAGAACAGCGGAGATCGAGATCGGGTTTGGAAATTGCTGAGCTTGATTATTGAGTAGATTGTTTGGGTGCTCTCGCGTGGAGGGAGGTGGAGGAAGAGAATCAAGTGATGATCGTGAGTTCCAGAATCAACGACACAGACTTCGTCGCCAATTTGAATTTGTATCCGCTTCAAGCGAGGTTGGCTGGAAATAGACAGAGAGGGGATGATGAATTGATGTGTGGATGAAACTCTGAAGACTTTTATAAAGTACTATTTAACCCTTAAAGGACGGAGCCTATTACCATGGAATTTCCATAGAAATAGGAATGCCTTCCACAATTTGTTTAAGGCCTATGGCCGACGAATTCCAGAGGCCGTAGAGATTGAGGGTTCAAACTTTTTTGAGATGCCAAAGAAAATGAGTTGAACATAGGTAATTTATTTTTTAATGAAAAATAATCGACGGACTCTCGATCAAAGTTTGGGTCTTTTCATTAGTTCGATCCAAATTTGGATCAAGAGGCCATCACTTTGGTCAAAAGAGTGGTGCTATGTAGGCATTCAAGATGTCAATGGACTTTGAACTTTGCTTTGTAGTGTGAAGGGTCGAGAGGCCAAACTTTTGGTTTCTTGCAATCTCATTAGTCAAAACCGAAGGCCTCTCAACCTTCAACTATAGTGTGAAGCAACCCTAAAGGATAGAAGAAGATATGTACATTCCACATGTTAAACAAATATTCATAATTTTTTTGTGGAATTTTGAAATTATTGTGATTTTTTGAAAAAAGTGAAGAAAATTCATATATAATTCATTATAAGTTAATAAAAATGTAAAATTTCGTCACAAGCAATCATCACAATGTAAATCAAATATCCATGTCATTATATAATTAGTAAATAAATGAGCCAAAATCATAGGTCCAAAGTTCGAATTGCAATAAAACATTTAAGTTTAAGAAATTTTCAAATTTTCAAATTGTAGTATAAACTATACCTTGCAAGCTTCATTTTATTGACCGTTTTTATAGCTAAATTTTAGATTACACACAAGGCGCTAGAAAATATTAAAATACATTGAAGATACATCCTTGGTGATCCAATTTTTAACACTTCATTTGGCACATAAAGATGAATATCACTTCAATAAGGAAATCTCCACCACCACTAGTTGTTTACACACTCAAAGAGGCCTCCAAAAAAAACTGTATGAAAATGAGTTTTTATATAGCTACTATAAATTTTTGACACTTCAAAGAATTTTTTTGGAATCAATGACAATCGAAGTTGTAGATTAAAAAAAAATTAGAAACACGTTTTTTTTCTCAACTCCTAAACATGCATTCAATCAATTTGTGGTTGATGAATAGAAATTAAATTCCTAGATGCCCAAGGCCTTTTCTGAGCTTCTAGAAATTTGATCTAAATTGAACAAAATGACAACACTTTCATAAATTATATCATTTTTTTTGGAATTATAATTGTACAAATTCAAACCAGACATGTTAGAGATCACATGGGAAAAAAAACACAAGAATATCACTAGTGGATTGAAAGATTATAATGTTTGATTATAAAGGCGTTAAAAATTACAAAACTACAAAAGTGATTGAAAGTTTTTCAATCCACTTTTTACATGTCAAATCTAAAAAGTTGGTCACCAAAAAAGTGCGAGCTTAAAAGGCATATCATACTAGACTCTAATGAATTCACGACTTCTCATAATCTACTATACAATTTTTTTAATTGAATTTCTAGTGTGATTTTTTCTCCAATATCTAGTGTATTACATACTCATTCCCGAGAGCCCGAACGTAACACTATGAAAGGTTAAATTACAATGAATTCCCTTGCACAAAATCTTGAATAAAAAAATCATAATCATTCATTTTTATAATTGAAATTTTGATGATGAAACTAGACTTCAGAAAGAATCTTCCAAAAATATAAAATACTAAAAATAACAACTCAATTAGGTTTTATTTATTTTCAAAGTATTGGAAACACCAAAATTTGGTACCTTGGGCATTTCGGGGTTAACAATGACTTCTTGTTCATCCTCCACTATTTGAAATATGAATTTTTTAAGTGAAACTATTTCCGAGAGTTTACTTCACGAATGTATGATGTGATTAGAGAGGAGATACTTCATGAAATTTTATGCCTCATTTCATACCATATTATTCTGCCATGAACTCAAAATTTTGTCTAAACATACTTTTGATAAGTGGAAACTCATTAAATTAAGCAACCAAAAAATCTTCAAACTTCAAAACACTTAGTGTACATTTCAACAAATCACAACAAATTTCATCTACAAATTGTCAACATCTTATTAGTAATATAATAACAAAATAAGTTCGAATTTGAAGTTTTAAAATTTGTAGAAATATATTGGTAATAGCAATTGCAAATCAAATTATATGAATAGAATCAAAAATTCACAATGTCCAATTTCATTCATACACCAAGTTCCAAATGTCCCTTCTAATTGCATTTTGGCTAAAACAACGGAAATGATGAGGACATTTAGGGGTTAAATTTGCCAATGCTATCAAATGAATAAATAAAAATTGATTTGATTTGAGTTTGTAAGCTGCAAGCACTGTAACATTGGAAAAAATCTATTTCGGTTGGAAAAGTATTTACAAGTTATACCCATCTTCTCCAGAATCCTACGATGACATCCATTTTTCTCTATGGCTATTGAGCTCTTTCTTCTTTTCTCAATGGTGTAAGTCAATGGCTTTGTTGTGTATTGGATGTTAGCTCACTGAATACGAAATCGAAAAGCACAGCTTCTTGTATGCAAAAATTCTCGAGGTACCCGCACTACATTTTTTCACCTTTGCATGATTGTATCTTTTGATGCCAAAAGAATATCTGGTGCCAAATTGCTTTATCAATTCTTAGAACGATCCCATGAACACCTGCAGATGATCTCTCTCTCTCCATCACCTTCCAGAGAATATGAAAGCAGCACTGGAAAGTCACCACTTCCCAAGCATGCTGGTATTAACTCAAAATAAGAGATTGAAATTGGACGCAGCGAGGAAGACCTCAGAAGGGCAGGGGTATGGATCTAGCATCCAAGTCAAGACCAGTAAGGTATGTAAAAGTTAATAGGGACGCTACTATCAGCTATGTTTGAATGAAAAATGATAAGGGCAAACCTGCAAATAAAAGTTGCATCAATATCTAGCCCCTTCCAAGACGGTAACCTCATCTATTCTCATCTGCGTATTTGTCGGCTGTCCAAAAATTATCACGGAGAGATCAACCTGCAAAAAATCAACGAGAGCCACGAATTCAAATCTCACTCTCTGAAGTTACAGCAACATAAAGATCAACAACATCAAAGTAACAACTCAAGTTCAAGTACTTCT
>CAXARX010000040.1:0-18144 GCA_963971425.1 Bryoerythrophyllum caledonicum | reverse complement strand
TTGTGTGCTTAGAAGTGAAATTAATAGAAAAGTTAACAAACACACACACACACTAATTAAGTGTCAACCTGCATCGGTTCGTCCGGTGCATCGTCGACATCCATCGGCTCAACCGGAGATGGCGGCGCATCAGCCGCCATCGACGGTTCAACCGGGTTGTCGTCGATTCCCACCTCGACTACCACCGGAGGGACTTGGTGTACAAGAGTAATAACAAAAGGCATTTTTGATGATTACTAACGAAATAACAAAAACTAAGTAGAGTTAGTTTTGTATAACAAATATAACTGACTGAAAATAAAAACTATTACGAACTTGTATTTTCACACAATGTTTGTTGACTAACAATTGCGGTACTTTAACCATACGCAATTGTTTGCAAACTTGTTGTTTTGCATCGAAAAAATCGATTGTCAAGTTGTTGTGTGCTTAGAAGTGAAATTAATAGAAAAGTTAACAAACACACACACACACTAATTAAGTGTCAACCTGCATCGGTTCGTCCGGTGCATCGTCGACATCCATCGGCTCAACCGGAGATGGCGGCGCATCAGCCGCCATCGACGGTTCAACCGGGTTGTCGTCGATTCTCACCTCGACTACCACCGAAGGGACTTGGTGTACAATAGTAACAACAAAAGGCATTTTTGATGATTACTAACGAAATAACAAAAACTAAGTAGAGTTAGTTTTGTATAACAAATATAACTGACTGAAAATAAAAACTATTACGAACTTGTATTTTCACACAATGTTTGTTGACTAACAATTGCGGTACTTTAACCATACGCAATTGTTTGCAAACTTGTTGTTTTGCATCGAAATAATCGATTGTCAAGTTGTTGTGTGCTTAGAAGTGAAATTAATAGAAAAGTTAACAAACACACACACACACTAATTAAGTGTCAACCTGCATCGGTTCGTCCGGTGCATCGTCGACATCCATCGGCTCAACCGGAGATGGCGGCGCATCAGCCGCCATCGACGGTTCAACCGGGTTGTCGTCGATTCCCACCTCGACTACCACCGGAGGGACTTGGTGTACAAAAGTAATTTTAATCATAACAAAAGACATTTTTTTTGAATACGAACAAAATAACAAAAACTAAGTAGAGTTAGTTTTGTATAACAAATATAACTGACTGAAAATAAAAACTATTACTAACTTGTATTTTTACACAATGTTTGTTGACTAACAATTGCGGTACTTTAACCATACGCAATTGTTTGCAAACTTGTTGTTTTGCATCGAAAAAATCGATTGTCAAGTTGTTGTGTGCTTAGAAGTGAAATTAATAGAAAAGTTAACAAACACACACACACACTAATTAAGTGTCAACCTGCATCGGTTCGTCCGGTGCATCGTCGACATCCATCGGCTCAACCGGAGATGGCGGCGCATCAGCCGCCATCGACGGTTCAACCGGGTTGTCGTCGATTCTCACCTCGACTACCACCGGAGGGACTTGGTGTACAAAAGTAATAACAAAAGGCATTTTTGATGATTACTAACGAAATAACAAAAACTAAGTAGAGTTAGTTTTGTATAACAAATATAACTGACTGAAAATAAAAACTATTACGAACTTGTATTTTCACACAATGTTTGTTGACTAACAATTGCGGTACTTTAACCATACGCAATTGTTTGCAAACTTGTTGTTTTGCATCGAAAAAATCGATTGTCAAGTTGTTGTGTGCTTAGAAGTGAAATTAATAGAAAAGTTAACAAACACACACACACACTAATTAAGCGTCAACCTGCATCGGTTCGTCCGGTGCATCGTCGACATCCATCGGCTCAACCGGAGATGGCGGCGCATCAGCCGCCATCGACGGTTCAACCGGGTTGTCGTCGATTCTCACCTCGACTACCACCGAAGGGACTTGGTGTACAATAGTAACAACAAAAGGCATTTTTGATGATTACTAACGAAATAACAAAAACTAAGTAGAGTTAGTTTTGTATAACAAATATAACTGACTGAAAATAAAAACTATTACGAACTTGTATTTTCACACAATGTTTGTTGACTAACAATTGCGGTACTTTAACCATACGCAATTGTTTGCAAACTTGTTGTTTTGCATCGAAAAAATCGATTGTCAAGTTGTTGTGTGCTTAGAAGTGAAATTAATAGAAAAGTTAACAAACACACACACACACTAATTAAGTGTCAACCTGCATCGGTTCGTCCGGTGCATCGTCGACATCCATCGGCTCAACCGGAGATGGCGGCGCATCAGCCGCCATCGACGGTTCAACCGGGTTGTCGTCGATTCCCACCTCGACTACCACCGGAGGGACTTGGTGTACAAAAGTAATTTTAATCATAACAAAAGACATTTTTTTTGAATACGAACAAAATAACAAAAACTAAGTAGAGTTAGTTTTGTATAACAAATATAACTGACTGAAAATAAAAACTATTACTAACTTGTATTTTTACACAATGTTTGTTGACTAACAATTGCGGTACTTTAACCATACGCAATTGTTTGCAAACTTGTTGTTTTGCATCGAAAAAATCGATTGTCAAGTTGTTGTGTGCTTAGAAGTGAAATTAATAGAAAAGTTAACAAACACACACACACACTAATTAAGTGTCAACCTGCATCGGTTCGTCCGGTGCATCGTCGACATCCATCGGCTCAACCGGAGATGGCGGCGCATCAGCCGCCATCGACGGTTCAACCGGGTTGTCGTCGATTCCCACCTCGACTACCACCGGAGGGACTTGGTGTACAAAAGTAATAACAAAAGGCATTTTTGATGATTACTAACGAAATAACAAAAACTAAGTAGAGTTAGTTTTGTATAACAAATATAACTGACTGAAAATAAAAACTATTACGAACTTGTATTTTCACACAATGTTTGTTGACTAACAATTGCGGTACTTTAACCATACGCAATTGTTTGCAAACTTGTTGTTTTGCATCGAAAAAATCGATTGTCAAGTTGTTGTGTGCTTAGAAGTGAAATTAATAGAAAAGTTAACAAACACACACACACACTAATTAAGCGTCAACCTGCATCGGTTCGTCCGGTGCATCGTCGACATCCATCGGCTCAACCGGAGATGGCGGCGCATCAGCCGCCATCGACGGTTCAACCGGGTTGTCGTCGATTCTCACCTCGACTACCACCGGAGGGACTTGGTGTACAAAAGTAATTTTAATCATAACAAAAGACTTTTTTTTTGAATACGAACAAAATAACAAAAACTAAGTAGAGTTAGTTTTGTATAACAAATATAACTGACTGAAAATAAAAACTATTACGAACTTGTATTTTCACACAATGTTTGTTGACTAACAATTGCGGTACTTTAACCATACGCAATTGTTTGCAAACTTGTTGTTTTGCATCGAAAAAATCGATTGTCAAGTTGTTGTGTGCTTAGAAGTGAAATTAATAGAAAAGTTAACAAACACACACACACACTAATTAAGTGTCAACCTGCATCGGTTCGTCCGGTGCATCGTCGACATCCATCGGCTCAACCGGAGATGGCGGCGCATCAGCCGCCATCGACGGTTCAACCGGGTTGTCGTCGATTCCCACCTCGACTACCACCGGAGGGACTTGGTGTACAAAAGTAATTTTAATCATAACAAAAGACATTTTTTTTGAATACGAACAAAATAACAAAAACTAAGTAGAGTTAGTTTTGTATAACAAATATAACTGACTGAAAATAAAAACTATTACGAACTTGTATTTTCACACAATGTTTGTTGACTAACAATTGCGGTACTTTAACCATACGCAATTGTTTGCAAACTTGTTGTTTTGCATCGAAAAAATCGATTGTCAAGTTGTTGTGTGCTTAGAAGTGAAATTAATAGAAAAGTTAACAAACACACACACACACTAATTAAGTGTCAACCTGCATCGGTTCGTCCGGTGCATCGTCGACATCCATCGGCTCAACCGGAGATGGCGGCGCATCAGCCGCCATCGACGGTTCAACCGGGTTGTCGTCGATTCCCACCTCGACTACCACCGGAGGGACTTGGTGTACAAAAGTAATAACAAAAGGCATTTTTGATGATTACTAACGAAATAACAAAAACTAAGTAGAGTTAGTTTTGTATAACAAATATAACTGACTGAAAATAAAAACTATTACGAACTTGTATTTTCACACAATGTTTGTTGACTAACAATTGCGGTACTTTAACCATACGCAATTGTTTGCAAACTTGTTGTTTTGCATCGAAATAATCGATTGTCAAGTTGTTGTGTGCTTAGAAGTGAAATTAATAGAAAAGTTAACAAACACACACACACACTAATTAAGTGTCAACCTGCATCGGTTCGTCCGGTGCATCGTCGACATCCATCGGCTCAACCGGAGATGGCGGCGCATCAGCCGCCATCGACGGTACAACCGGGTTGTCGTCGATTCTCACCTCGACTACCACCGGAGGGACTTGGTGTACAAAAGTAATTTTAATCATAACAAAAGACATTTTTTTTGAATACGAACAAAATAACAAAAACTAAGTAGAGTTAGTTTTGTATAACAAATATAACTGACTGAAAATAAAAACTATTACGAACTTGTATTTTCACACAATGTTTGTTGACTAACAATTGCGGTACTTTAACCATACGCAATTGTTTGCAAACTTGTTGTTTTGCATCGAAAAAATCGATTGTCAAGTTGTTGTGTGCTTAGAAGTGAAATTAATAGAAAAGTTAACAAACACACACACACACTAATTAAGTGTCAACCTGCATCGGTTCGTCCGGTGCATCGTCGACATCCATCGGCTCAACCGGAGATGGCGGCGCATCAGCCGCCATCGACGGTTCAACCGGGTTGTCGTCGATTCCCACCTCGACTACCACCGGAGGGACTTGGTGTACAAAAGTAATAACAAAAGGCATTTTTGATGATTACTAACGAAATAACAAAAACTAAGTAGAGTTAGTTTTGTATAACAAATATAACTGACTGAAAATAAAAACTATTACGAACTTGTATTTTCACACAATGTTTGTTGACTAACAATTGCGGTACTTTAACCATACGCAATTGTTTGCAAACTTGTTGTTTTGCATCGAAAAAATCGATTGTCAAGTTGTTGTGTGCTTAGAAGTGAAATTAATAGAAAAGTTAACAAACACACACACACACTAATTAAGCGTCAACCTGCATCGGTTCGTCCGGTGCATCGTCGACATCCATCGGCTCAACCGGAGATGGCGGCGCATCAGCCGCCATCGACGGTTCAACCGGGTTGTCGTCGATTCTCACCTCGACTACCACCGGAGGGACTTGGTGTACAAAAGTAATTTTAATCATAACAAAAGACTTTTTTTTGAATACGAACAAAATAACAAAAACTAAGTAGAGTTAGTTTTGTATAACAAATATAACTGACTGAAAATAAAAACTATTACGAACTTGTATTTTCACACAATGTTTGTTGACTAACAATTGCGGTACTTTAACCATACGCAATTGTTTGCAAACTTGTTGTTTTGCATCGAAAAAATCGATTGTCAAGTTGTTGTGTGCTTAGAAGTGAAATTAATAGAAAAGTTAACAAACACACACACACACTAATTAAGTGTCAACCTGCATCGGTTCGTCCGGTGCATCGTCGACATCCATCGGCTCAACCGGAGATGGCGGCGCATCAGCCGCCATCGACGGTTCAACCGGGTTGTCGTCGATTCCCACCTCGACTACCACCGGAGGGACTTGGTGTACAAAAGTAATTTTAATCATAACAAAAGACATTTTTTTTGAATACGAACAAAATAACAAAAACTAAGTAGAGTTAGTTTTGTATAACAAATATAACTGACTGAAAATAAAAACTATTACGAACTTGTATTTTCACACAATGTTTGTTGACTAACAATTGCGGTACTTTAACCATACGCAATTGTTTGCAAACTTGTTGTTTTGCATCGAAAAAATCGATGGTCAAGTTGTTGTGTGCTTAGAAGTGAAATTAATAGAAAAGTTAACAAACACACACACACACTAATTAAGTGTCAACCTGCATCGGTTCGTCCGGTGCATCGTCGACATCCATCGGCTCAACCGGAGATGGCGGCGCATCAGCCGCCATCGACGGTTCAACCGGGTTGTCGTCGATTCTCACCTCGACTACCACCGGAGGGACTTGGTGTACAAAAGTAATAACAAAAGGCATTTTTGATGATTACTAACGAAATAACAAAAACTAAGTAGAGTTAGTTTTGTATAACAAATATAACTGACTGAAAATAAAAACTATTACGAACTTGTATTTTCACACAATGTTTGTTGACTAACAATTGCGGTACTTTAACCATACGCAATTGTTTGCAAACTTGTTGTTTTGCATCGAAAAAATCGATTGTCAAGTTGTTGTGTGCTTAGAAGTGAAATTAATAGAAAAGTTAACAAACACACACACACACTAATTAAGCGTCAACCTGCATCGGTTCGTCCGGTGCATCGTCGACATCCATCGGCTCAACCGGAGATGGCGGCGCATCAGCCGCCATCGACGGTTCAACCGGGTTGTCGTCGATTCTCACCTCGACTACCACCGGAGGGACTTGGTGTACAAAAGTAATTTTAATCATAACAAAAGACTTTTTTTTTGAATACGAACAAAATAACAAAAACTAAGTAGAGTTAGTTTTGTATAACAAATATAACTGACTGAAAATAAAAACTATTACGAACTTGTATTTTCACACAATGTTTGTTGACTAACAATTGCGGTACTTTAACCATACGCAATTGTTTGCAAACTTGTTGTTTTGCATCGAAAAAATCGATTGTCAAGTTGTTGTGTGCTTAGAAGTGAAATTAATAGAAAAGTTAACAAACACACACACACACTAATTAAGTGTCAACCTGCATCGGTTCGTCCGGTGCATCGTCGACATCCATCGGCTCAACCGGAGATGGCGGCGCATCAGCCGCCATCGACGGTTCAACCGGGTTGTCGTCGATTCCCACCTCGACTACCACCGGAGGGACTTGGTGTACAAAAGTAATTTTAATCATAACAAAAGACATTTTTTTTGAATACGAACAAAATAACAAAAACTAAGTAGAGTTAGTTTTGTATAACAAATATAACTGACTGAAAATAAAAACTATTACGAACTTGTATTTTCACACAATGTTTGTTGACTAACAATTGCGGTACTTTAACCATACGCAATTGTTTGCAAACTTGTTGTTTTGCATCGAAAAAATCGATGGTCAAGTTGTTGTGTGCTTAGAAGTGAAATTAATAGAAAAGTTAACAAACACACACACACACTAATTAAGTGTCAACCTGCATCGGTTCGTCCGGTGCATCGTCGACATCCATCGGCTCAACCGGAGATGGCGGCGCATCAGCCGCCATCGACGGTTCAACCGGGTTGTCGTCGATTCCCACCTCGACTACCACCGGAGGGACTTGGTGTACAAAAGTAATAACAAAAGGCATTTTTGATGATTACTAACGAAATAACAAAAACTAAGTAGAGTTAGTTTTGTATAACAAATATAACTGACTGAAAATAAAAACTATTACGAACTTGTATTTTCACACAATGTTTGTTGACTAACAATTGCGGTACTTTAACCATACGCAATTGTTTGCAAACTTGTTGTTTTGCATCGAAAAAATCGATTGTCAAGTTGTTGTGTGCTTAGAAGTGAAATTAATAGAAAAGTTAACAAACACACACACACACTAATTAAGCGTCAACCTGCATCGGTTCGTCCGGTGCATCGTCGACATCCATCGGCTCAACCGGAGATGGCGGCGCATCAGCCGCCATCGACGGTTCAACCGGGTTGTCGTCGATTCTCACCTCGACTACCACCGAAGGGACTTGGTGTACAATAGTAACAACAAAAGGCATTTTTGATGATTACTAACGAAATAACAAAAACTAAGTAGAGTTAGTTTTGTATAACAAATATAACTGACTGAAAATAAAAACTATTACGAACTTGTATTTTCACACAATGTTTGTTGACTAACAATTGCGGTACTTTAACCATACGCAATTGTTTGCAAACTTGTTGTTTTGCATCGAAAAAATCGATTGTCAAGTTGTTGTGTGCTTAGAAGTGAAATTAATAGAAAAGTTAACAAACACACACACACACTAATTAAGTGTCAACCTGCATCGGTTCGTCCGGTGCATCGTCGACATCCATCGGCTCAACCGGAGATGGCGGCGCATCAGCCGCCATCGACGGTTCAACCGGGTTGTCGTCGATTCCCACCTCGACTACCACCGGAGGGACTTGGTGTACAAAAGTAATTTTAATCATAACAAAAGACATTTTTTTTGAATACGAACAAAATAACAAAAACTAAGTAGAGTTAGTTTTGTATAACAAATATAACTGACTGAAAATAAAAACTATTACTAACTTGTATTTTTACACAATGTTTGTTGACTAACAATTGCGGTACTTTAACCATACGCAATTGTTTGCAAACTTGTTGTTTTGCATCGAAAAAATCGATTGTCAAGTTGTTGTGTGCTTAGAAGTGAAATTAATAGAAAAGTTAACAAACACACACACACACTAATTAAGTGTCAACCTGCATCGGTTCGTCCGGTGCATCGTCGACATCCATCGGCTCAACCGGAGATGGCGGCGCATCAGCCGCCATCGACGGTTCAACCGGGTTGTCGTCGATTCTCACCTCG
Organism: Bryoerythrophyllum caledonicum; assembly: GCA_963971425.1. Taxonomy (NCBI): domain Eukaryota; kingdom Viridiplantae; phylum Streptophyta; class Bryopsida; order Pottiales; family Pottiaceae; genus Bryoerythrophyllum; species Bryoerythrophyllum caledonicum. The sequence goes on along the minus strand of CAXARX010000040.1, from coordinate 9,458 downwards.
ACTACCACCGGAGGGACTTGGTGTACAAAAGTAATAACAAAAGGCATTTTTGATGATTACTAACGAAATAACAAAAACTAAGTAGAGTTAGTTTTGTATAACAAATATAACTGACTGAAAATAAAAACTATTACGAACTTGTATTTTCACACAATGTTTGTTGACTAACAATTGCGGTACTTTAACCATACGCAATTGTTTGCAAACTTGTTGTTTTGCATCGAAAAAATCGATTGTCAAGTTGTTGTGTGCTTAGAAGTGAAATTAATAGAAAAGTTAACAAACACACACACACACTAATTAAGCGTCAACCTGCATCGGTTCGTCCGGTGCATCGTCGACATCCATCGGCTCAACCGGAGATGGCGGCGCATCAGCCGCCATCGACGGTTCAACCGGGTTGTCGTCGATTCTCACCTCGACTACCACCGGAGGGACTTGGTGTACAAAAGTAATTTTAATCATAACAAAAGACTTTTTTTTTGAATACGAACAAAATAACAAAAACTAAGTAGAGTTAGTTTTGTATAACAAATATAACTGACTGAAAATAAAAACTATTACGAACTTGTATTTTCACACAATGTTTGTTGACTAACAATTGCGGTACTTTAACCATACGCAATTGTTTGCAAACTTGTTGTTTTGCATCGAAAAAATCGATTGTCAAGTTGTTGTGTGCTTAGAAGTGAAATTAATAGAAAAGTTAACAAACACACACACACACTAATTAAGCGTCAACCTGCATCGGTTCGTCCGGTGCATCGTCGACATCCATCGGCTCAACCGGAGATGGCGGCGCATCAGCCGCCATCGACGGTTCAACCGGGTTGTCGTCGATTCTCACCTCGACTACCACCGGAGGGACTTGGTGTACAAAAGTAATTTTAATCATAACAAAAGACTTTTTTTTTGAATACGAACAAAATAACAAAAACTAAGTAGAGTTAGTTTTGTATAACAAATATAACTGACTGAAAATAAAAACTATTACGAACTTGTATTTTCACACAATGTTTGTTGACTAACAATTGCGGTACTTTAACCATACGCAATTGTTTGCAAACTTGTTGTTTTGCATCGAAAAAATCGATTGTCAAGTTGTTGTGTGCTTAGAAGTGAAATTAATAGAAAAGTTAACAAACACACACACACACTAATTAAGTGTCAACCTGCATCGGTTCGTCCGGTGCATCGTCGACATCCATCGGCTCAACCGGAGATGGCGGCGCATCAGCCGCCATCGACGGTTCAACCGGGTTGTCGTCGATTCCCACCTCGACTACCACCGGAGGGACTTGGTGTACAAAAGTAATTTTAATCATAACAAAAGACATTTTTTTTGAATACGAACAAAATAACAAAAACTAAGTAGAGTTAGTTTTGTATAACAAATATAACTGACTGAAAATAAAAACTATTACGAACTTGTATTTTCACACAATGTTTGTTGACTAACAATTGCGGTACTTTAACCATACGCAATTGTTTGCAAACTTGTTGTTTTGCATCGAAAAAATCGATTGTCAAGTTGTTGTGTGCTTAGAAGTGAAATTAATAGAAAAGTTAACAAACACACACACACACTAATTAAGTGTCAACCTGCATCGGTTCGTCCGGTGCATCGTCGACATCCATCGGCTCAACCGGAGATGGCGGCGCATCAGCCGCCATCGACGGTTCAACCGGGTTGTCGTCGATTCCCACCTCGACTACCACCGGAGGGACTTGGTGTACAAAAGTAATAACAAAAGGCATTTTTGATGATTACTAACGAAATAACAAAAACTAAGTAGAGTTAGTTTTGTATAACAAATATAACTGACTGAAAATAAAAACTATTACGAACTTGTATTTTCACACAATGTTTGTTGACTAACAATTGCGGTACTTTAACCATACGCAATTGTTTGCAAACTTGTTGTTTTGCATCGAAATAATCGATTGTCAAGTTGTTGTGTGCTTAGAAGTGAAATTAATAGAAAAGTTAACAAACACACACACACACTAATTAAGTGTCAACCTGCATCGGTTCGTCCGGTGCATCGTCGACATCCATCGGCTCAACCGGAGATGGCGGCGCATCAGCCGCCATCGACGGTACAACCGGGTTGTCGTCGATTCTCACCTCGACTACCACCGGAGGGACTTGGTGTACAAAAGTAATTTTAATCATAACAAAAGACATTTTTTTTGAATACGAACAAAATAACAAAAACTAAGTAGAGTTAGTTTTGTATAACAAATATAACTGACTGAAAATAAAAACTATTACGAACTTGTATTTTCACACAATGTTTGTTGACTAACAATTGCGGTACTTTAACCATACGCAATTGTTTGCAAACTTGTTGTTTTGCATCGAAAAAATCGATTGTCAAGTTGTTGTGTGCTTAGAAGTGAAATTAATAGAAAAGTTAACAAACACACACACACACTAATTAAGTGTCAACCTGCATCGGTTCGTCCGGTGCATCGTCGACATCCATCGGCTCAACCGGAGATGGCGGCGCATCAGCCGCCATCGACGGTTCAACCGGGTTGTCGTCGATTCCCACCTCGACTACCACCGGAGGGACTTGGTGTACAAAAGTAATAACAAAAGGCATTTTTGATGATTACTAACGAAATAACAAAAACTAAGTAGAGTTAGTTTTGTATAACAAATATAACTGACTGAAAATAAAAACTATTACGAACTTGTATTTTCACACAATGTTTGTTGACTAACAATTGCGGTACTTTAACCATACGCAATTGTTTGCAAACTTGTTGTTTTGCATCGAAAAAATCGATTGTCAAGTTGTTGTGTGCTTAGAAGTGAAATTAATAGAAAAGTTAACAAACACACACACACACTAATTAAGTGTCAACCTGCATCGGTTCGTCCGGTGCATCGTCGACATCCATCGGCTCAACCGGAGATGGCGGCGCATCAGCCGCCATCGACGGTTCAACCGGGTTGTCGTCGATTCCCACCTCGACTACCACCGGAGGGACTTGGTGTACAAAAGTAATAACAAAAGGCATTTTTGATGATTACTAACGAAATAACAAAAACTAAGTAGAGTTAGTTTTGTATAACAAATATAACTGACTGAAAATAAAAACTATTACGAACTTGTATTTTCACACAATGTTTGTTGACTAACAATTGCGGTACTTTAACCATACGCAATTGTTTGCAAACTTGTTGTTTTGCATCGAAAAAATCGATTGTCAAGTTGTTGTGTGCTTAGAAGTGAAATTAATAGAAAAGTTAACAAACACACACACACACTAATTAAGTGTCAACCTGCATCGGTTCGTCCGGTGCATCGTCGACATCCATCGGCTCAACCGGAGATGGCGGCGCATCAGCCGCCATCGACGGTTCAACCGGGTTGTCGTCGATTCCCACCTCGACTACCACCGGAGGGACTTGGTGTACAAAAGTAATAACAAAAGGCATTTTTGATGATTACTAACGAAATAACAAAAACTAAGTAGAGTTAGTTTTGTATAACAAATATAACTGACTGAAAATAAAAACTATTACGAACTTGTATTTTCACATAATGTTTGTTGACTAACAATTGCGGTACTTTAACCATACGCAATTGTTTGCAAACTTGTTGTTTTGCATCGAAAAAATCGATTGTCAAGTTGTTGTGTGCTTAGAAGTGAAATTAATAGAAAAGTTAACAAACACACACACACACTAATTAAGTGTCAACCTGCATCGGTTCGTCCGGTGCATCGTCGACATCCATCGGCTCAACCGGAGATGGCGGCGCATCAGCCGCCATCGACGGTTCAACCGGGTTGTCGTCGATTCCCACCTCGACTACCACCGGAGGGACTTGGTGTACAAAAGTGATAACAAAAGGCATTTTTGATGATTACTAACGAAATAACAAAAACTAAGTAGAGTTAGTTTTGTATAACAAATATAACTGACTGAAAATAAAAACTATTACGAACTTGTATTTTCACACAATGTTTGTTGACTAACAATTGCGGTACTTTAACCATACGCAATTGTTTGCAAACTTGTTGTTTTGCATCGAAAAAATCGATTGTCAAGTTGTTGTGTGCTTAGAAGTGAAATTAATAGAAAAGTTAACAAACACACACACACACTAATTAAGTGTCAACCTGCATCGGTTCGTCCGGTGCATCGTCGACATCCATCGGCTCAACCGGAGATGGCGGCGCATCAGCCGCCATCGACGGTTCAACCGGGTTGTCGTCGATTCCCACCTCGACTACCACCGGAGGGACTTGGTGTACAAAAGTAATTTTAATCATAACAAAAGACATTTTTTTTGAATACGAACAAAATAACAAAAACTAAGTAGAGTTAGTTTTGTATAACAAATATAACTGACTGAAAATAAAAACTATTACGAACTTGTATTTTCACACAATGTTTGTTGACTAACAATTGCGGTACTTTAACCATACGCAATTGTTTGCAAACTTGTTGTTTTGCATCGAAAAAATCGATGGTCAAGTTGTTGTGTGCTTAGAAGTGAAATTAATAGAAAAGTTAACAAACACACACACACACTAATTAAGTGTCAACCTGCATCGGTTCGTCCGGTGCATCGTCGACATCCATCGGCTCAACCGGAGATGGCGGCGCATCAGCCGCCATCGACGGTTCAACCGGGTTGTCGTCGATTCCCACCTCGACTACCACCGGAGGGACTTGGTGTACAAAAGTAATTTTAATCATAACAAAAGACATTTTTTTTGAATACGAACAAAATAACAAAAACTAAGTAGAGTTAGTTTTGTATAACAAATATAACTGACTGAAAATAAAAACTATTACGAACTTGTATTTTCACACAATGTTTGTTGACTAACAATTGCGGTACTTTAACCATACGCAATTGTTTGCAAACTTGTTGTTTTGCATCGAAAAAATCGATTGTCAAGTTGTTGTGTGCTTAGAAGTGAAATTAATAGAAAAGTTAACAAACACACACACACACTAATTAAGTGTCAACCTGCATCGGTTCGTCCGGTGCATCGTCGACATCCATCGGCTCAACCGGAGATGGCGGCGCATCAGCCGCCATCGACGGTACAACCGGGTTGTCGTCGATTCTCACCTCGACTACCACCGGAGGGACTTGGTGTACAAAAGTAATTTTAATCATAACAAAAGACATTTTTTTTGAATACGAACAAAATAACAAAAACTAAGTAGAGTTAGTTTTGTATAACAAATATAACTGACTGAAAATAAAAACTATTACGAACTTGTATTTTCACACAATGTTTGTTGACTAACAATTGCGGTACTTTAACCATACGCAATTGTTTGCAAACTTGTTGTTTTGCATCGAAAAAATCGATTGTCAAGTTGTTGTGTGCTTAGAAGTGAAATTAATAGAAAAGTTAACAAACACACACACACACTAATTAAGTGTCAACCTGCATCGGTTCGTCCGGTGCATCGTCGACATCCATCGGCTCAACCGGAGATGGCGGCGCATCAGCCGCCATCGACGGTACAACCGGGTTGTCGTCGATTCTCACCTCGACTACCACCGGAGGGACTTGGTGTACAAAAGTAATAACAAAAGGCATTTTTGATGATTACTAACGAAATAGCAAAAACTAATAAGGGTTAGTTTTGAACAATAAAAATAACTGACAGAAAATAAAAACTATTACGAAGTTTCATTTTTACACAATGTTTGTTGACTAACAATTGCGGTACTTTAACCATACGCAATTGTTTGCAAACTTGTTGTTTTGCATCGAAAAAATCGATTGTCAAGTTGTTGTGTGCTTAGAAGTGAAATTAATAGAAAAGTTAACAAACACACACACACACTAATTAAGTGTCAACCTGCATCGGTTCGTCCGGTGCATCGTCGACATCCATCGGCTCAACCGGAGATGGCGGCGCATCAGCCGCCATCGACGGTTCAACCGGGTTGTCGTCGATTCCCACCTCGACTACCACCGGAGGGACTTGGTGTACAAAAGTAATAACAAAAGGCATTTTTGATGATTACTAACGAAATAACAAAAACTAATAAGGGTTAGTTTTGAACAATAAAAATAACTGACAGAAAATAAAAACTATTACGAAGTTTCATTTTTACACAATGTTTGTTGACTAACAATTGCGGTACTTTAACCATACGCAATTGTTTGCAAACTTGTTGTTTTGCATCGAAATAATCGATTGTCAAGTTGTTGTGTGCTTAGAAGTGAAATTAATAGAAAAGTTAACAAACACACACACACACTAATTAAGTGTCAACCTGCATCGGTTCGGTCCGGTGCGTCGTCGACATCCATCGGCTCAACCGGAGATGGCGGCGCATCAGCCGCCATCGACGGTTCAACCGGGTTGTCGTCGATTCCCACCTCGACTACCACCGGAGGGACTTGGTGTACAAAAGTAATTTTAATCATAACAAAAGACATTTTTTTTGAATACGAACAAAATAACAAAAACTAAGTAGAGTTAGTTTTGTATAACAAATATAACTGACTGAAAATAAAAACTATTACGAACTTGTATTTTCACACAATGTTTGTTGACTAACAATTGCGGTACTTTAACCATACGCAATTGTTTGCAAACTTGTTGTTTTGCATCGAAAAAATCGATTGTCAAGTTGTTGTGTGCTTAGAAGTGAAATTAATAAAAAGTTAGAACACACACACACACACACACACACACACTAATTAAGGGTCAACCTGCATCGGTTCGTCCGGTGCATCGTCGACATCCATCGGCTCAACCGGAGATGGCGGCGCATCAGCCGCCATCGACGGTTCAACCGGGTTGTCGTCGATTCTCACCTCGACTACCACCGGAGGGACTTGGTGTACAAAAGTAATAACAAAAGGCATTTTTGATGATTACTAACGAAATAACAAAAACTAATAAGGGTTAGTTTTGAACAATAAAAATAACTGACAGAAAATAAAAACTATTACGAAGTTTCATTTTTACACAATGTTTGTTGACTAACAATTGCGGTACTTTAACCATACGCAATTGTTTGCAAACTTGTTGTTTTGCATCGAAATAATCGATTGTCAAGTTGTTGTGTGCTTAGAAGTGAAATTAATAGAAAAGTTAACAAACACACACACACACTAATTAAGTGTCAACCTGCATCGGTTCGTCCGGTGCATCGTCGACATCCATCGGCTCAACCGGAGATGGCGGCGCATCAGCCGCCATCGACGGTTCAACCGGGTTGTCGTCGATTCTCACCTCGACTACCACCGGAGGGACTTGGTGTACAAAAGTAATAACAAAAGGCATTTTTGATGATTACTAACGAAATAACAAAAACTAATAAGGGTTAGTTTTGAACAATAAAAATAACTGACAGAAAATAAAAACTATTACGAAGTTTCATTTTTACACAATGTTTGTTGACTAACAATTGCGGTACTTTAACCATACGCAATTGTTTGCAAACTTGTTGTTTTGCATCGAAAAAATCGATTGTCAAGTTGTTGTGTGCTTAGAAGTGAAATTAATAGAAAAGTTAACAAACACACACACACACTAATTAAGTGTCAACCTGCATCGGTTCGTCCGGTGCATCGTCGACATCCATCGGCTCAACCGGAGATGGCGGCGCATCAGCCGCCATCGACGGTTCAACCGGGTTGTCGTCGATTCCCACCTCGACTACCACCGGAGGGACTTGGTGTACAAAAGTAATTTTAATCATAACAAAAGACATTTTTTTTGAATACGAACAAAATAACAAAAACTAAGTAGAGTTAGTTTTGTATAACAAATATAACTGACTGAAAATAAAAACTATTACGAACTTGTATTTTCACACAATGTTTGTTGACTAACAATTGCGGTACTTTAACTATACGCAATTGTTTGCAAACTTGTTGTTTTGCATCGAAATAATCGATTGTCAAGTTGTTGTGTGCTTAGAAGTGAAATTAATAGAAAAGTTAACAAACACACACACACACTAATTAAGTGTCAACCTGCATCGGTTCGTCCGGTGCATCGTCGACATCCATCGGCTCAACCGGAGATGGCGGCGCATCAGCCGCCATCGACGGTTCAACCGGGTTGTCGTCGATTCTCACCTCGACTACCACCGGAGGGACTTGGTGTACAAAAGTAATAACAAAAGGCATTTTTGATGATTACTAACGAAATAACAAAAACTAATAAGGGTTAGTTTTGAACAATAAAAATAACTGACAGAAAATAAAAACTATTACGAAGTTTCATTTTTACACAATGTTTGTTGACTAACAATTGCGGTACTTTAACCATACGCAATTGTTTGCAAACTTGTTGTTTTGCATCGAAATAATCGATTGTCAAGTTGTTGTGTGCTTAGAAGTGAAATTAATAGAAAAGTTAACAAACACACACACACACTAATTAAGCGTCAACCTGTATCGGTTCGTCCGGTGCATCGTCGACATCCATCGGCTCAACCGGAGATGGCGGCGCATCAGCCGCCATCGACGGTTCAACCGGGTTGTCGTCGATTCTCACCTCGACTACCACCGGAGGGACTTGGTGTACAAAAGTAATTTTAATCATAACAAAAGACATTTTTTTTGAATACGAACAAAATAACAAAAACTAAGTAGAGTTAGTTTTGTATAACAAATATAACTGACTGAAAATAAAAACTATTACGAACTTGTATTTTCACACAATGTTTGTTGACTAACAATTGCGGTACTTTAACCATACGCAATTGTTTGCAAACTTGTTGTTTTGCATCGAAATAATCGATTGTCAAGTTGTTGTGTGCTTAGAAGTGAAATTAATAGAAAAGTTAACAAACACACACACACTAATTAAGTGTCAACCTGCATCGGTTCGTCCGGTGCATCGTCGACATCCATCGGCTCAACCGGAGATGGCGGCGCATCAGCCGCCATCGACGGTTCAACCGGGTTGTCGTCGATTCTCACCTCGACTACCACCGGAGGGACTTGGTGTACAAAAGTAATAACAAAAGGCATTTTTGATGATTACTAACGAAATAACAAAAACTAATAAGGGTTAGTTTTGAACAATAAAAATAACTGACAGAAAATAAAAACTATTACGAAGTTTCATTTTTACACAATGTTTGTTGACTAACAATTGCGGTACTTTAACCATACGCAATTGTTTGCAAACTTGTTGTTTTGCATCGAAATAATCGATTGTCAAGTTGTTGTGTGCTTAGAAGTGAAATTAATAGAAAAGTTAACAAACACACACACACACTAATTAAGTGTCAACCTGCATCGGTTCGTCCGGTGCATCGTCGACATCCATCGGCTCAACCGGAGATGGCGGCGCATCAGCCGCCATCGACGGTTCAACCGGGTTGTCGTCGATTCTCACCTCGACTACCACCGGAGGGACTTGGTGTACAAAAGTAATAACAAAAGGCATTTTTGATGATTACTAACGAAATAACAAAAACTAATAAGGGTTAGTTTTG
>CAXARX010000039.1:0-15248 GCA_963971425.1 Bryoerythrophyllum caledonicum | reverse complement strand
CATTTCAGTCTCTGGAGATGACGTCGACGTCGATGATGCTACTGCTGTAGAATCCGTCGCGTTGGGAGCGCAACTAGGTACAGTTTGCTCTGATGCAGAGTTGTTGGACTATGTGGGGGATTCCTTAAATCGTGGTGAGAAGTTCAATGCAATTGCGGAATCACTGTGCGTGACTAGAAACTCTCTTTCGAGGCGCTTGAAGACAATGGGATGGGGAGGGGTGTATCATTCTATTGGCATTGAGGAAGTGGTGGCTGCGATCACTTCTCACGTACCAATCGCTCGTGGAGGTTGCAATTGGGGTATCCGAACAGTCGCCGCTACTCTTCGCAGCTCCTTAGGACTTCGTGTTCCTCGAGAAAGGGTGCGGAACGCCCTCAGGAGAATGCAACCAGAGCACATGCAGAGGAGGCAAGTGAGAGCTCTTTTCCGGGGACAGTACGACATAACGGAGCCCATGATTCTATGGCACATGGATTGTAAGTGGGAATTCATTTTACTAATCCTAGTTTCTTGCAATTCCAATAGGTTTTTTCCCAAATATGCTTTCTATTTGCCTGTATTGTTCACCTCCATCGGACTACATCCCGCAGTGCTTTAAACTGATTGAACCGTTATGGTCCACTGTTTCCAGCGTATGACAAGTTGGCCCAATGGAAAATCAAAATTCATGGGGCAATGGATGGAGGTACACATTTTGTATTATGGGCTATGGTTGCTATTGATAAGAAGGCGGAAACAATTTTTTCAACATACAAGTCGGCGGTTGATCTGTACGGTCATCCTGTCCGCATTCGATCGGATTATGCAGCTGAACACTGTCTTGTTCGAGACGACATTCAGCGAGCTAGACCAAATGTCAAAACTCCTTTTTTAACCGGGTCTTCCATTCACAATGAGGTATCTCATCTAACTTTGACATCCAATCGGTTAAAGCTCATTTGCATGTTACAGATTCAGGAATGTCTTAGAAGATATGCATAAGTGGCTGCTGAACTCGTTTCTAATATGCACATCCTAATTGGAATTGTAGAGAATTGAGCATCGGTGGGGTCAAGTGTGGACGAAAGTTATATGGTACTACAAACACTTGTTCACCTATCTCTGCACCGAAGGATTGGTGTCCTTATCCAATCGGTGGCACTTGAGCTCTGTGCAGTTAGTATTTGTGTCACGTATACAACGGGGTCTAGACTGTTTTGTACAAGCCTGGAACAATCATCGTGTAAGGACTATCAACGAAAATGGACGCTCAATTGCAGGGCATGTGCCTGAAGCTGCATTCCGATTGCATGAACGTCTGTACTGTGGGCTGCAGCCTCCACTAGTATATGAGGAACAGAATGCACGGTTCCTTGCTCATGAGGACAATGGTTTGGAAAGCCATGGATTGGAGCAACCTTCCCAAGAAGCTGTAGTGGTCCCACCAATTGCGGGAATGGAAGTTGTCGGATCGCAGGCTCATGACAACTTCACTGAACTAGAGGATGTTCTGAGTGATGTGATAGTGGATCTACGGGACAGAGCATACAACTTGAATTGCGATCGTTTTTATGACACCAATAAATATTTATTGCATTTGAACTTGACAGTGGAATGCATTGGAGCTTTAGAATGTTCACACTTGAGCTATTTGCAGTTCTTCCAAACACGTTCGTTAGATTATTCAGTTGGCCACCGAAGGGAGGTTTGCCAGCTTCTAGCCAATGCTGCATTGGATTGACACTGACACCGGTTACGGGATTTTTTTCGTCATTGGTAGAACAATATTTAGGCTTATACAAAGTATACAAGGCACCATGAGTTCCCAATTGGTAGTCCGCATTTTCATGTGGCATTTACAGTGCTTATTAACCAATTGGTAGCTCATTCGTCTTGTACAGTGTACCCAGTAGGTTCTTCCAGGGAGAAGTAGTACCATTGTGCACGAAATTTCAACCTGAGGAACATTATGAATGTATTGCAATTGCGTTTGAAATTGAATTGCATTTACAGCTAAATTTCATTTCCGATCACTTGAGGCCTCATAATGTGATGTGATGTGATTTGGAGTAGGGTTCATTGTCGTAGAGAGCCTATTGGTAGAAATCCATGTTGACACTGAATCAATTGTATGTGTGGATTCATTGAGGCGATTGGTGTTTCTTGATTTTTTTGGAAATTGAGAAAAGTTCATCCCTTCATACTGGATAAGGACAGCTCCAACGATTCATAAGTCCTGAAGATGTTGTGCCCAACCAATTACATTGTGGAATCCTAGTTTCACCGACTGCAAAAACACTCCGATTGGTAGTTTTAATTTTCATGCATCATCCACGGTCGTTGTTTTCAAGTTGGGAGTTCAATTGTCCTCGGCGCAGATGGTTCATTGGTTCCCTTCAGAGAGGGACCTAGGGAACGTGCAATTGTGTATGAGTTCGTGTGTATGGTACCTACTACCTACACTTAATTGATAGAGAGTACTTGCAGAATGGAAACTTGGTCTTCTGCCAATTCCTTCATTGATAGCCTATTGGGACACGGGTACCAAGAATGGACGGTAGCCATTCACTTCATTCATTCCAATTCTGCATTGGTACAGTAGTATAAATTCGGGACAGTTAGTGGCCGTCGCTATTGGACATTCTCATGGAATATTAATAGTACTTCCTAAGCCAAAATGGATAACCAATAGGATCTTGGACATAGGTCGGCAAATGCTGCACGGTCCACTTCTTGTCGAATCTCTCTTCACTGTGTTTGATACGTTAGTGGCTGCGCTTGAGGTCAGCTCTAAGCTGGACTTGTTGAACACTTCTAACTGGTTTCCTGCTACCGCTTCGAGCCTGCAGTTTTGTTGATCCCAATTGGTTAGTGGATGCGCTTCAGGATAGTCTGAGGCTTTGGTGAGAGGGCCGGGACGCATTGTATGAAGCATTCACTTATTTTCGCGACTTGCAATCGGTTCGTCACCAGTAAGCACATGTACTTCTTCATGTATATCCAGCGATTGAATGGACTGCATGCACTCATGTTCAATATTGTTTTGACTTTGTCTTTTGAATGGAATAGATGCTTCCCGATTGGTATCAGAAGAGAAGAACGGAAGTCTAGAAGTGTGTTTTGGTCCACATTCTGTGCTTTGTAGGTACGTGAAAATTGGCAAGCTGTTTCTGCCTTTACTGATGGGCCTGTCATTTAAGCCGGGGTCTCATGAGCCTGTGGCAAAATAATTTTTTTGCAGAAGGGCATATTACATGGCAGAAACACGCACCCCCAATCCAATCCATCTTACCTCAGACCTCCAGTTTTTACACCACCAGCAACACGAATTGGTGGAAATAATCCATTAGGGGACTTCATTGCAAATACTGCTTTTGGTCCTTACCAGGCTGGACGCACCGGCAGGCGTTCGACAACCATTGGAAGTCGACAAAGGCCGCGACACCGATCTGCTTTGGTACCCTCCCACGGGCAAGCTGGATGGCATACGAAGACATTCTGTATTCCCGATAGGATGGAGATTGTAGCTAGAAGCACAGGACTTGTTGAGGTACCATTTGAAGTCTTCTACTGTGCTTCACTGATTGTTTTGTATTTGTCATCTTCAAAGCTATGTGTTTTACCAATAGGGCAATCTTTAAGTATGTTTCTTACACGGAATTGGAATGTTTTACATTCCATCCAATTGCTGGTTGTTCATTTTGCGTAGACTCTAGTGACGAGCGTGAGGACAACAATGATATCATTACGGAGGCCCCCTAACCTTCCATGGGGAGATCACTACAGTTTAGAACCCTTTAGAGAGGGAACTGGTCAACGCGCAATTGCTGAGAAGGCGGCCGAAATATATGACCAACCCCAATTGGCTCAGAAAGGGGGATTTTTCTATTACCTTTACAATTCAAAGGATCGGGTAAGTGCTGTGCCTTAACAAATATTTTGGCAATGTCAGAAATATATTCAACTCTTGGAATGTGTGAAGTGTATTTTGAATTCGTTGAACCCAATTGATTGGTCCATTATTGCTTGCTGGTTTTAGAGGACCTTGGGAAAGGGTTTCGCGAACATATCCAGGCCTTTCATCCTATTGCGGAATTCTACGTGGAAGTGTATCCCAAAGCGAGGGCAGTATGGCCCTGCCGTGTACATAGCCGATCCAGTGAAACAGCTACAGGCATGGGAGGTATCTCAGTACATCGCAACTGCAGAGGGGGCTCTGACCATCAACTTACCGATTCCGACCCCTCTACACTCGGAGGACACAACAATCGAGGAGACTGACAAGGATGTGGATGGGACACAACGGTCACTTGAGACCACTTTCGAATCACAAGCAACACCTAGCAGTGGTCGTGTCTTGGACAAACAACAACCATATGCTCCTCTTCCTGCCACATGGTCTTCACGAACTGCCGATGGTGGTCGTTCTGTGAGGCCGAGATTGCAATTGGCGTCGACTCCTTCTTGTTCGGAGCCTGCACCGCAGCAGCACCCTAGCGCTGACTCTTTCACTGAAGTGTACGAAATGGAGGACTTCATATCGTGCGAGCACAATACAAATACATGTGGTAGCAGTTTACCTACACGCATTGGAGTGCACAATGGTCGGACGGTTCCCAATCTTCACGGTGCATCAGCCTCCAATCCTGTCAACTTAGACGATGACATGACTAGGGAATGTGCTCGGGCTTTGCCCAATAGTCGTAGTCTTTCCCAATTAGAAGAAGAAACAATTGTTGCACTCGACGAAGCATGGACGAAGGCTACCAAAGAATACAATAGCTTGTGCACAGACGAATTTCGAGATGCAATCATAGCAGGCATGGCACAAGAAGGAAGTCCTGAAGAAAACTCGAAAGACACATTCTGGAGTAGTTTCAGAGCCATTGATCCGAATAGTTTTGTCCACAGTAATGTGCGGATGGCCTGGGAATCGTTGAATTCAAGACGATTGGTGCGAAGAGGACTGTTGAGCAAAGACATGGAGACCGCAGTGCCTACTCTATTGGGTCACGTTGACTTCTCCATGTGGACAATGTCGCAAGTAGAGAGCTTTTTTCATGACAAAGCGCATCTTGATTGGAGAACTTGGGATAGATTGGATCTCTTCTTCGGAGTGTCCTCCATCGATCTTGATGGCGAAGACATCAAGGAAAGACTTGTTGAAGCAAACCTTGATGCTGCAGTTCCATTGGACTCGATTGGAGCATTGCTTGAACGCTTTCACAATTGGCAGGTTCAAGAGAACCAGAAGAAGACAGATCTTGTCCAAGCTGAAATCGTGAAGGCCTATTGGCGGAAGGAAGAGCTGTGGCGTTCGTATCAGAACTGCAACTTCCGATTGAGGGTTCTAGCTGAGTACCAACACACTCTTCTACAGTATCGCCCTCTACCGGTATTGGTAAGCCTCATTAGCCTCCAATTGAATTTGTCGTTGTTGCATGTGCTTCATTCAATTGAATGTTGTTTTTGTTTCGAATGGATTTACTGTTTTAGTCTGGGTAATACAAATATTTGTGTCATAGCCTTTCCTCCAATTGTTAAAGATATCCCAATATGCATGTATTTAATATGTAAGAACTCGGGGAGTTATTCTCCAGGTCCGTCCCGGAGAAGAATTGCGTGAGCTTCGGAGTATCTATCAGAATGCAAAGGTTGCAGGTAACCCATTTCCGCTACTGAAAGTGACGTACAAATACCAATTGGAGGGCACTCGTCATTCAGATGAAGCCGACGACTTCCAAGAGACAGACACCATTGACTGTGGAGGTCCGATCCGGAGCTTCCTGTGCTCTTGTTGGAATCAGTTTTGGAATGATGCCTCAGTAAGTGAATTGCAAATTTCTTCTATCTGTCCAATTGACATGTATTTTTATATCAATTGGTGTATTTATTATTACCAATTGGCAAGGACTGCATGGATTAGCATTTACTATAACAACTAGCTAGGCAACCTAGATGTACCATAGGCTTCTCTTACGTAGCAATTGGAGCCTCATAATGGAGGCATGTACAATAGGCTCATCAGTAGTTGTGAATTCGTATTTCCCAATATTCCAATTGGACTAATCAATGTTGGTCTGTGTAGACCTATGGATCTATATTCACAATGAGCGATGGAGGACACATGCGGTACTTGAGGCCACTATCACGAACCCAATTGTCCGACAATTTCAGAGCGGAGAATTTGGAGCTGTTTGGCCTCTTACTTTTCTTGTTGGCAATGTATGGGCAACAAGTGAATCGACCAATGACCCTATCGGCCTTGGCCTTAGCTACAGGATGTATTCCTGAAGAGTGGGATCGAGCAGCAATTGACAAGTACGAATCGGACTATCGTGCAATCAAACCATCCCATTGGATCTCCATCAAATCATTGATCTCTGCAAAGGACACTGAGCAACAATCGGCTGCGAGGGAATCTGTCGTTAGTGACATTGAACTATCGGACATTCTCATAATGGTGTCAAAGTTGAAAGTGGCTGGATCCGAGGAAGACATCAAATGCTTCTCGGAGAAGTCGTCCACCCTATTGCGGTCACAGATCTTGGAGCATGTCTTCCGCTCCACTCAACATGCTGCCCAGTTCCTTCGTTTTGGATTTCGATTCCCGATGGCATCCTGTACACCATCGAATGCGTTCATCTCCAAGCAAATTGGCAAGAGCATCAGCATGACATTAGCTCAGATTGTACCACAAAACATAGAGGGGGTTTTTGGAGCGGAAACTGGAGTTGATGCGCATACCTTCTGCAAAATGTGTCAGTTTCAAGACATGGACAGTAATGCAATTGCCCGTTTCAACAGAGTCATATCTAACATGTCCTATTCGCAGAGGTATAAGCTGAACAAGTTCATCACCGATAGTGACTTCTTTGCTTATGAGCCTGTTACAATCGTTGGAGGGCCCTCCACATTGTCAAACGATCGGTTGCCTGAAGCTTCCACCTGCTTCCGCACATTGACAATTCCAAATTACTCTAGCGATGAGGAAATGACTGCGAAGTTAAATTATGCCTACGTCCACACAGAGTATGGTAATGCTTAAATCAGTATCTAGTATGCTTACCAATCGGCTAAGGTGTCTAGGTAGTGATGGACATTGTGAAGAGTGCTCAGCCGATTAGTACTTCCATGATTCATGCGGCATGTAGGGTCCGGTTTTCCAAGAGCGAATTCAGTTCTCACCATTGTAGAATAAACTTCACAGCTAAAAGCTAACATTTATATACTATATTTTGATTTTCTATTGGCGCATACGAAGATGATGGGATCATTATAATTCCTAGACATCTATTGAATTGTGATGCATCTTCTGTACATGTTGTTTGATTTCATGCTTGTGGAATCGGCTGTGAGATGGAAAATGAGAATGAAGTAATGGGAGGAAGGAACTCTTGGATCCAAATGTATATCAGAATTGTTCCGTGAGATTCGATTTTGACATTCTTGTGAGGATTTTCTTATATCAAAGGAGGCTGCATGACGGTCTATAATACGCACAATAGGAATTCATGATAGTAAATTCCCTTCAATCTGATTTTCAACTTATTTTGATGCGGAAGGCTACATAGGTTGTGATGTTTCCCATTGGCAAAATGGATTCGCTAAAACGATTGTCAAACAATTTCGGTTTGGTAATGAATTGATTCTAATTGGGAATAGTACCAATAGGTCAACAGTAGAGAAGTAACCAATTAGCGATTGTAAAACCAATTGGTACTTAATTAGCCGATTGCTCAGTTGTAAGAAGTAACCAATTTGCAGTTACTAAGAACAGAGGTGGAGCATTTAACTCCGTCGTTGCCAATTGAAATTTTCAGTCTGCCACAGCTAAGGATAGCAGGAGCTCCTTCCGATTGGGAAGTAAAAATTGTGATTCGATCGTGTTGTTAGATGAAGTAAAAGGAGGATTATATTACGAAGTTGATGTACCGATTGTATGAGAGACTGTCAGTTGTGTTATGTCCGATTGGGTGATGAAATGAAAACTGGTGTGTGTGTGTGAGAATTGTTTTGGAAATTGTAAAGTGATTGAGAGTGGAATCAATAGAGTGAAGATGGATGCCAAATTATTGACACTCAAAGAGAAAGGGAGACTCAGTTAATTGGGAGATAACCCGAATAGAGGAAATACATGAATGAGAGCATGTAAAAGGAGACAGGGAGAAGATGAGATTGACCCCCTTGGTGAACGGAAAAACCAATCGGGTATTGAAAACATTGTGAGAGAGAAAGTATCCAGAGAGAGAGTACCAAGTGAGAAACCAATCGGTGAATGAAAGAATCACTGAATCCAATACGGAAATAGACAGTAGGGAGTAATTGAGGTGATCGAAAATCCAATTGATGAAAGAGAACCAATGAGTTAAGGAGCGAGAAAACCAATAGGAGGAATTTCGAATGAGTGGAAACGAAATGAGAGAAGCAGTGAATAATTTATGTGAGAATGAAGAAAGAAAGTCGATGGGTGTAAATTAATGAAGGAGTTTAAAATTATCAAAATAAAACCAAAATAAATAAAAACTAAAAATCACTGAAAAGAGACAGAACAACATAAAAAGATTAAGTCATTCAAAACCTCATGGATATAATAACGGAAATAAATAGACCATTATGTTAGGTGAGAATACCAATTGGTAGAGATCCGAAACCAATTGGTAAGAGATCCGAAACCAATTGGTAAGAACACCTGACTTAGGTGATCAATTGGTAGTACATAGAATGAGCGCTGGGACATAAACCGAAACCAATCACCAACTGAGTGAAAGACAGATCAATTCCAATTGAGCAAAGGCCATTGCCACAGGCTGAAATCGATTGAGACCAAGTCTTGATGGAAGGAAGCAAAGATAGAAATACAAATACCCATGGAGAATAAAAAGCAGAGCCATAGTAGCAACAACCCCAGGTGCACATACTACAGAAGAGACAATTGGGCAATTACAAGTTGTGGAAGCATCTCCAACAATTCTCATGAAAGCCATAACGCCACACTGATACCAAGAGAGAGCTTGAACCAATCGGAGAAAGAAGTTAAGCCCCAGGAATCAAGAACCGAACTCGGCCAATTGAGAGAAGTTTAATTCTAGGAATTGGAAGTAAAGCAATTGTGTTGTTGTGTTTTTGGTTTTAAGAAAATATTGGTGTGTTTCGCAATGTGTACTGGCGTGTGTTTGTGTAAACCGATTGGAAATTATGTGTGATTGTATGTATTTGAATCAATTGGATATTGTATCGAGATGTGAGGCGTACTGTGTGTGGATGTGTGTTGAGTAATATATCAATTGGAAATTAAATTGTATAATCAGAAATATCAATTGGACTGAGTTGAATTGTTGAATGTTGAGAGACCGATTGGAATTAAACATGTGTCTTGAATAACATCCCGATTGGAGAATTGAATGAGTGTTTGAATAATTAAGAGAATGAGTGTTAAAGAGAAAATTGTGAGATACGGTAAGAACGCTAAAATTGTGAATATTAACTCAATTGGGAAAGAACTGAATTAAACTAAGATAAGAAAATTTGAAAGTATTAAAACTGAGATGATTTAGAATTTGTGAATGTTAATCGATTGGAAAGATCAAGAATTGTATGGCATGATTCATTACTAGAGTTTTATTTGTAAATATCGATTGGAGTGGTTAAGAGAATTTATGTTGTAAGGCAAAATTAAGAGAGATCAATTGAGATTTAAACTCGAGAATTTGAGTGTATTAAATAAGAATTCGTGGAATATGAATTGGAAACTTAGATGACTGTGTTCAATGAATGATGAAGAAGATTAACCAATTGGTAATAATTGGAAGAGACCAAATGGGCGCCAACGTCCTCCTTGGACGTTCGACATTCAGGTTCGGGATCTGGTCAGGTTCAGGCTCTTCTGGGCCTGTCGTCCTACTCCAAAGTTTAGGTCCGGGCTGACCGGACATCATGGGCAATTGTGAAAATTTTCAGGTTTAGTTGTACGTCCAAATGTTTTAGACAACATTGATTTTGAATACGTTAACATCTCCGACCCAATTGGACTGCCCTGCTTTTCTAGATGCGTCAAGCGATTCCGTCGACGTCCTATTCGTTTCAGTCGCTGTGCGGGACGTCGACATGGAGGTGGATCACGTGGATGTCGACGTCCTAGACGTTTCAGTGGAGGTCACTAGGGTTTCCACGTCGCTCGGGTAGGACGACGTGGAGGTGACGTAGGACGAACTTGACGTCCAAGGAGGACGTTGGGGTGCGTTTAGTATTCCATAATCAGTCATCTTCTCCAAAACGTAGAGGCAACTCCCAAACAACTCTCTCCAAAGGACCGGCAGATGAAAGCCTGTGGATGAACTCAAATCATCAACTGCCTCACGACCAACAGGACGCTAGACGCCGCCGAGGACCGCGCCGTTGACGACCGCGGCCATCCAGACTGGCGAGGGCCCGCTTTGCGGAGCGCCTGCCTGGACTGGGGCTCGCTGGAGTGCTACAGCTGCTGCTGGTCCTCCTCTTGGGGTTTGCACGGTGTGCGAGGCCAACAGCGAGCGAACGAGCGATGCCCTCTTTCCCCGGCACCTTCTCTCTCCCACCCATCTTCCCTCTCCTCTCCTCTCGCTTCGCATCTCTCGCTGGACCCGAGTGCGGGGCATGGTGCACCTCCGGGGCTTGGAGCCACCGATGGCGACGCGGAGCTCGGAAGGCAGGCCGGCGATGGGGCACGGCAGGTGAGGCAGAGCAGCGTCACGCGAAGCAGGAGGCGGAGTAGGCGGAGGGGCGCCATGGGGGATAGCCCGCAGCGAGCGATGGCGAAGCGCGTGTATCAAGTTTGGAAGGGCAGTAATGTAAGCAATCTACTCTTCTTGTTGTCCGCTTTCCGGATCATCCCGCGTATGGGCTGGTGATGGTTTGGTGTGTGGAGCTGGAGCTAGGTTTCGGGAACGCTTCGTAGCGTGAGTTGCTTTTTGGGTCCTTGGTGGTATTGTCGATTGTGGAATCCTTAGAATGTCGGCAATCTACGGTTAAATTTCTGGTTCACCGGGTGAGGTAGGACACCCTAAATCGCCAGTTGCGCGGAGTTCCCAATGTCGAGCTGTTTGAAAATTTCATCTGTCATTGATGGCGAATGGAAGTGGATTCCAACGTGACGAAGAATGTGGCATCAGGATACCGTATACCAAATTTACGAAGGGACCGAGGATTTGATGTCCGATGTTTCCTCTTGGGTGACAAGTACGGATTGATATATAGCAGCCGACAATCTGGTCGAGTGGCGGTTTTGGGATTCGGCACGTTCCTACTTGCGTGACGTGTGTGCTTCATTAATGCGGTCGAGGTAGCTGGATGAACGGGCGTTTAGCAATCGGCGGAGCGGATGGGACGAGGGCTTGGAAATATGCGTAGTCTGTAATTGGGGACCTAGATCAAGGATTGCATTGTGCATTCGGCACGTGATGGGTTCCGGCAAGGGTATGCACGTACTGGGCACTTGTAGGTACCAGTGTGGCAACGTTGTCATGGAGGTCCGGTGAATTTCTGGCGAGTGTCCAAACAGCGGCGGTTGTATTAGTGCATAAACATTTTCCTGGGCACCGACCCATTTTGAGCGAGAACATGGCGTCGAAGATGTCTTCCTGAATAGAGTTTTGAGGCTTGGAGCGCGGAGGACGACAAAGAGTCCGAACAAGGCTTCCGCGGGCTTGATTGGGGGTGATGGCAAGCAGTTGATGAAGACAAGGCAGAGTCGGATGTTTAGAGAGGGTGAGGTTGTGGGTACGGGGAGAGGATAATTTGTGTGAAGTGGTGGCGTGACCGTTGGCTGATTGTGGGAGTGATCGGTGTGCAGAGGTTTTTTCTGTGCGGGAGGCTGATCTTTGGGCCGGATGTGAGATCGCTGGCGGTGACGGTTTTCTTGATCGTGGCGCCGACAGTATGTTTCTGTGTTTTCGTGGGTCGGCACTTGCTTCATCATTTCGCCAATAATGCGGGGATTGCAATCGTTGCAGTGACTGTTATATACACCGTTTATGTAAGGCCCCTCGCTTGTGATGGTTGCGTGGTGCATGGGTTACCTTGAGTTGAAGAGTTTCGTATGCATGCATTGCTCGATTTCCGATGCTGTGGCCTCGCTGTGTGCACCAAGTACATGGTGTACTTACTGTGGGTGTGGAATTCCGGTGGTTCAATAAGTGACGAGGCCCACAACAATTGTGTCCGATGAGGCTGTGAGGCAGTTTTTGGTGTTCCAAGAGTGGGACGGTGCTTTGAAAGTGTTGTTATCTGAGTATGGCTTGTCGGGATTAGTGTGGTGCAGCGGTTGTAATTCCGAGTCGCATTTGCGTGAGGAACCGAGCTGACACGAGTGTGGAACATTACTGGTGGGGCAGGTACTGGTATTGCTTCTTTTGACGTCTGGAAGGGATCCTGGGATCATCCCTCGGAACCTTCACCCCCCCGAACCGGACGAGGACTTCGATCCGAACACTTCTCCGGGGGACTGGGGGGGACAGACCCCTCGGTTGCGTTTGCCACGAACGAAGGATGTGATCGTGAACGGCGTGTCCGTGAAGACGAAGTACTGTGACACGTGCATGCTTTATCGTCCGCCTCGGTGTTCTCACTGCTCCATATGCAACAATTGTGTTCTGCGGTTCGACCACCATTGCCCTTGGGTTGGACAATGCATCGGGCAGGTACGCGTTTGTGGTGGCCGGATGGGCGTTGTGGGCGTTTGGTCGAGTCTTGAGCGTTGTGAGTTAGGATTGTTGGAGAGTTGGAAAGAGAAGCTGTGGCGAAGGTTGTGGTTGTTTCTGATGACGGGATGTGGTGTGGCATGTGCAGAGAAACTATCGATTCTTTTTCCTGTTCGTGTCGTCAACTTCGTTACTATGTGTGTATGTCTTTGCGATGTGTGCATTGTACATAAAGATCCTAATGGACGACGGGCATCGTACAGTGTGGAGGGCCCTGGCGAGGTCTCCAGCTTCTATTGTGCTGATGGTGTATGCGTTCATTTGCGTGTGGTTTGTTGGTGGGCTTACGGTGTTCCATCTGTACCTGATTGGGACAAACCAGGTGCGTAACTTTGAGAGCGTGGACCCGTGATGTGTGGCGGGGGTTGTGAGAGTGAGTGCGAGTGTGGGGGGTGTACGTTTTGCGTCGATCGTCGTAGGATGGTCGTTTTTTCTGTCTGCGTGAGCATTTGCAGGCAGCTGATTAGGTTGTGGTTTTGCTTTGCAGACGACGTATGAGAACTTCCGGTATCGGTATGACAACAAGGTGAACCCTTATAATCAAGGGTGTGGAAGCAATTTCAACGAGATCTTCTGCATGAAGATTCCGGCTTCGAAGAACCAGTTCAGAAGTAGAGTGCAGGAAGTGAACGCGGGACAGATGGGGCCGGGTGGGCAGCAGGCGCGAGATGGGGGAGAAGTGCCGAGGAGCAGTGCCGGCAAGAGTCCGGACTTAGAGCAGGGGTACAAGGCAACTTGGCCAAACAGCGATGATGTGGTCGGGGAAGGGGGGGAGGTGGAGATGGCGGGGGGCAGGGTGAGCACTGGGAGTGAGCTGGGGAGCGAGATGAAGGATGGCTTTGACATGCAGCCCTTGGAGCACGGGCGTCCGGCTGTAGCCCACCCAAGGCGGTCCAGCTGGGGCCGGAAGAGTGGTAGCTGGGAGATCACTCCGGACATTATGTCGATGTCTTCTAGGGAGGGTGGTCAAGGGCAGAACGTCCCGAGCAACGTCCACGTCCACAGTCGAGCGAATGGAGAGACAACGCCTGCAGGAAATCGATGATACATATTTGTGAGGGCCGATGGAGCGATGATTTCGCGGGGATGAGATAGAGTTGGAAGCTGGGAATGGGGAAAAGGGGTAGAAGGTGATCCTTGAGGTGTTGACGAGAAACTCCGTCAAGTTGGTCCACGTGATTAGTGTTGGGTGGATTCCATGCACTTGTAGAATAAGTTCTATGGACCCGGTGGTGGACAGACGACGCATATGTGTCATCTTGGAGGGAATCGATTTGCCATTCAAGAGCAAGTGCAAAATGGATGGCGGAGTGAAGTCAATGGCATTGGCGGTCTTGGCGCAAAGCAGGCAATCGAATCACGGATCCTCTACAGTCGAATCTGCTTCCAGGCGAGGATCCGATCTGTTTTGTGTGTTGTTTTTGAACACTAGAAGCAGGAGTGTTTCATGTTTCCTTTCGTGAGACCCGAGGATGGTCGAAGGCTTTCGTCAGGCATTTATTCTAGATGGTTGCAGTGTTAGTGCGCAGTATGGCTCGATGAATGTAATGTATTGCTTGTTATTGATTGGACAAACCTATTGATCTATGGCCTGTAGCTTGAAGGGGAACTAGGTGACGTGGATGTCTAGATGATGAATCATTGAGCACGTTGATGTCCAGTAGTCTGCTTCAATTGGTGGGGGTGTTGGCTTGTTGCTTGGATAACATTTTGTGTCATTCGACCAAGTATCAACAGGGGTTGAGTTAGCACTTTACAGGTGTGGAAGTATTTGAGGAGCAGTAAGCTTGATACAGTTTTACAGCGTTTTGAAGTATGTGACCATGACTGGTCTCATTCTGCTCAAAAGTGTTTTAGTAGTGGATATTCTGATCACAGGTACCAGTGGTGGTCAACGTATTACTCCATCAGAGTCAAGTGGTTGAAATTGTTGTCTTTGGGGCCGTGCAGCATTTCTGGTGGGAGCTCTATTATTCTCGCTGTTTCCGTGAGAATTTTGATATGGGCAGTCAACTGCGATGTTGAAATTTTTGAAGTGTTAATGTATTTTTAGTGTAGAAGTTGACGAAGAATCGGTTCTGCAGTTCTGGTGTCCACAGGAAGCCTTGGTTTCGGTAGTGGTTATGTTTAGTAGTGGTAGCTCGCCTGGGCAGGAAGTTTCATGAGTTCGGTAACAGGAAATGTCCCCACGCTTGATGGTATCTACTTTAGTCTTCTCCCGGCCGTAATGGAAAATAGGAGCTAAAACTCCCAGCCCACCCAAACACAGCGAAGGGCATACATGAACAAATAAACGTGCTCACCACTCTCCAAATTGGCGAAGATGCGAAGAGGCGAAGATGTATTCTCAAACGAGAGGCCTATTTTCAACTGTTGTTGGATTAGTTGTTGATGCATCTCGTTTTCCTTTTTTGAAATGAAACTGGGGTTCGGGGTTCGAATTATTGGCTGTGTCCTCGTGGAATGATGTTCATGCGAAAGGTAGTTTGGGCAAGTGATTTTATCTCAAAACTCATGAGTAAGGAGTCG
>CAXARX010000038.1:0-30760 GCA_963971425.1 Bryoerythrophyllum caledonicum | reverse complement strand
GATAAGAGACTTACCACTTTCCCCGGGACTTTCCCTCCAGCTTGTGCAATTTTGACACAACAATACCGTAACATGAAATTCAACAAGCACGCCGAACTACTGCGTTACTTGATGATAGCTGAAAACAACAACAACTCTTGTTGAAAACTGCAGAGGCGCGACCCGCGAAGGAAATACATACTACGGAAATACTCAGGTGCGCGTCACCAAGTATGACAACCTCGATAGCATCAAAACGAAGTGGACAGAACCATGAATCACATATTTCAGACGCGCCCATGCAAACTCTAAAGGGAAACTGGAGACAACCAAAGAAATGGAGCAAGGACAAATATCACAGATACCAACACAAACATAAATCCATTCAATCTCCTCAGTCTCCTAGCAAGAATCTTAAGGGCACGTGTCATAAATGTGGTCGTAGAGGTCATTACGCGAAGGATTGTCATGCGTCCCCATACATCATAGATATGTACAAAGAATTACAAACACTTAGAGATGGAAAACGGGAAACAAATACACTAGATGCCCCGTCACTTACATCCATAGAACTCGACCCCGAAAACTATATGGTCACAGGTGATAGCGCTGTCACCAAAGACACCATTGCTTTGCTTGACACCGCATCCACCCACACCATCCTCCAGAACCCCGCGTTCTTCCAATTCCATAACCAAAATGAGCCATGGCAGAGCAGTGAAATAATTACCATGGCAGGGAAGAGACATTTTCACTTCCGTGAGGGCCGGGCAAAAATCATATTGCCCGGGGAGCCCCCCTCATCTACGAAAGGGCAATCTATACCTTTGGCGCCCCTCGGAGCCTGATCAGCTACAGGGATCTCAGGGCGAACCAAATCCACGTCTCCACTGCCAGGAGACACGGTGGAAAAATCCTAATGCTTAGGCGGGCAGACACAATCCTCGCCACCGCCGCGCCGAGAGTCAATGGATTATACGAAATTTTCATCACGAGAATAAACCCCACCAACACTGGTGTGGATGAGGCCGAAGGTCAGAGATCTGATCCGGACCTACCTCACATTGGTACACATGTCACGTACATGACAACAAGCACGCGAGCAGACCTATGGCAGAGCCGCCTAGGTCACCGGGGAACAACAATGATGAGGTGAATGATTCCAATGCTCCATAGACACGACATGTGCACAAGCGACACGAAGCATGTCCGTGAGTGCTCAGCTTGTATCCAAAGGAAACTCATCCGGCAGCCATCAAAGTGGAAGAGATACCGACATCGCTGCATCGCCTCCACGACGACTCGTGCGGCCCTATCATCCCTGGATCATGTCAATTTAACTATTTCTTCGTACTCGTTGATGCTTGGGATAGACACACAGAAGTTTCGCTACTCACAACTAGGAATATAGTGTTTCCAAAGACATTAGCCATGCTAATACGCTTTAGAAACCACTATCAAGATCACCCCATCCGGTTTCTTAGAATGGATAACCCGTTAGAGTTTAAATCTCAGGCTTTCGAGGACTACTGCACAATATCCGGAATAGAGCTAACATACTCAATCCCTTATGAATACGCCGAGAACGGACTAGCTAAGGCATTTATAAAAAAAGATCCAGCTCATAGTTAGACCGTTACTATTTCACGCAAACATGCGGTCCACCTATTGAAGACACACAGTCCTACATGTCGTTGCGTTACTCAGATACCGTCCAACGTTATTACTCACCCAATCTCCACTAGAAATTGTCTCAGGGCGTATCCCACAGATTTTGCACCTCAAAACATTTGGATGCAAAGTATGGGCCCCAATACTAGATCCAAAACAAAAAACAATGGAACCGCACAGAATCAAAGGCGTATACTTGGGATTTGACTCCCCGAGCATAATTAGATACAAACTTCCAGACAGAGACGACATATACAAGGCTAGGCTTCTAAACTGTAAATTCATAGAACACAGATTTCCGGATTCCAAAAACCACAGTACCACAAACCAAGTCAACTTCAAAGGGCTAGAAACCCTCATCCTCAACCCAGACCCCCGGACAGCACTCACAAAAAATGACGTTAAGAAACTACTAGCAGTCCAACAACTAGCAGAAAAGATCCCAGACGGATTTCAATCCGGTCCACGCATCATCCGTAGCCCCGTACCAGGCCCCGACAATCCCTCCCCAGTTTCTATCCGAAAACCTAAGAAATCAAAACATAATCCTAGAACCACACACCTTGTAGAACAGAGCTCTCCCATAGAAAATGAAGAGCAATTCAACCTAGAATCTCTCATTACCTCTCTCTATATCCTGGATTCCGACCCCACATCTCTAGAGCACGCTAGAAAGAAAACAAACTGGCCACAATGGGACAAAGCTATACACGCAAAATACAACTCGCTCAAACGACGAGGAATGTTTGGCCCTTTAGTCAACAACCTTGGATCAAAACCAATAGGCCACACACTGATTTTTATGAAAAACGCGATGAGAACGGTAACATTGTCCACTACAAAGTACGATTGGTAGTACAAGGCTACACTCACAGACCAGGGATAGACTTCGAACAAACATACTCCCCAGTAATGGATAGCACCTCTTTTAGATATCTCCTTAGCATAGCAGTACAGTTGAAACTTGAAACTCACCTATTGGACGTAGTCACAGCCTACTTATATGGAGATCTAGACATCGAACTCTACATCAAACCACCACTTGGCTTCCTACAAGAATCCACCTCAGCTTTTACAGAAAGTCACAAAGGGCTTCGCATACACAAAGCCCTATACTGCTTGAAACAGGCCGGTAGAGCCTGGTATCACCATCTCAAAATATACCTAGTATCTACAGGTTTCTCTACTCACCAGGCTCTACCTTGCATATTTGTTCTCAAAGAGCATGACCAGTTCGTCATACTCGCGGTCTGTGTGGATGACCTCAATTGCATAGGCACGCCAGCCTTGAGCAAGAAAGTAGAGGACATTCTAACCAAACAATTTGAGATAAAGATCCTAGGAAAAACATCATATTGTTTAGGTCTTCAAATTAAACACCTCGCAGATGGAAGTATCTTGTTTCACCAGCAAACATGCACCCGAAAACTCCTCAAAACGTTCAACATGGAGAATGCCAATGCTTTGTTGGCACCAATGATCGCGCAAAGTAAAACTGAAAAGGATCCCTATCGCCCAGCCGACCCTGAGGAGGAGGACGTAGAAAAACAGGAGTACATGGCCGCTGTCGGAGCAATACTCTACCTCGCCTCGAATACGCGCCCCGACATCAGTTTCGCAGTTAGCGTACTCGCGCGCCACAATCATAGACCAACCGCGCACCACTGGCAGGGAGTCAAACACCTACTCTGTTACCTACGTGGGACGGAAGACCTTGGCCTCCATAATCATCACGGAGCCAACGACATCATTGGTTACGCGGACTCCGGCTTTAAAACCGACCTCACCTCCGACAAATCCCAAATAGGATATATCTGCACATAAAACAGCGCATCTGTCTCGTGGAGATCAACCAAACAAACCGTGACAGTCACCTTCACGAATTACGCAGAACTCCTAGCATTTCACAAATTCGCGCGTAAAGCCGTATCGCTCCGAACGATGCAAACAGCCATTTTTTCAGAAGGCAAGGCTACAACTCAAGGAGAAACCGGCATCAATATTCGAAGACAATACAGCTTGCATTGAGCAAGTATTGTCAGAGTTTATAATAGCATATCGAGTCAAGCACATCAACCCTCACATCTTTGACTATACGCAAGATCTCACCGAGCTTGGACAAATCAAAGTCTAAAAAGTCGCTTCCGCCGACAATATTCATTTGTTGATATATTCATCAAGGCCTTACCAACCCCACAACTCCGAAACCTTGTCATCGTAGCAGGAATTAAGACACTGAATGAACTCTAATCATGACATTAACTTGTAACATTCCGAGCAATTCCTTGTTCACACTTTTTCCTTCATACATTTGAAGTTTTTTTTAATGAAGACTTAACACCACTCAAGGAGGAGTGTTAAAATAGGATGAATGTCCGTCTGCATCTACTCCAAGGTCCCATGACTAGACGCCTAATTCCAACTAGGATATAGCAACAACCATCCTAGTCTAACTACCAATCTGTTTAAGACCGATCCACCTAAATTAAATGCCAGATCACCGAAGATGTCGATCGATAGGATATTAATTAAGAACTCAGCTACCTCACCAACCCACCACCTACAAGCGGCACATCTATTCATGTATCTAGCAAACTAAGAATATATAAACCCTGGAGCAACACTGCAAGGACATCTATGTGAATCCTATTTTGTATTTGCACTATCTAGTTATCTCAACAACAATGTTGGTATCATTATCAAGATTGTTGACAATTAGTGTTGCCAACACTAAATATCATCATTAGTGTAGTGCTTCTACCTTAGACTAGTTTTGCCACTTTTTCGAGAACAAAACTAAGTCAATGGAGTAGTTTAACATTCTTTCCTCTTCAAGAGATTTCTTTTTTTTAAATTCACTAACTCTATCAACGAGAGCAATTGCTGTGCACGAAAACCATCACATTGACCCGACAGAGAGGAGAAGCTCGTAACGAAATGTTGCTGACAGCAATGGGAGATCTAAGTTAACATATGGAATAAAAAATTAGTCATTTAGAAAATCCAAAACTGAAGAGGACTGCGGGTGCTCAAGGGTGAAGGAATATAGAATATTTGGTAAACAATGTACATCATGTGTATGGCAATAGTGCTAATGACACTGAAATTCCTCAAATTTACTGCTAGCTAACCAAACGAAGCCTCATGTTGCGTCGGCTTCACCCTAAGAACGACAAATACAGCACCAAGAAACCAAACCATGAAAACCACCTTGAAATATGACTCGTTAAATTAACTTGCCCAATACTAGATAGACAGAAACCTCCACCACAGCGCGAAATAAAAGTTTCCAAAGAGGATAAACAGAAAACGACGTTGAAGTATAGACATGCAAGCACAGCGCACCAATTCAATTTCATGTTCATATCATCTACTACGACAGCCCAAAACTGTTGGAAAGAGGTTACAATCAGCAGGAGACCCCACCCCTATCCTCCGCAGAACAATTCACATCTCACCGCCCACTCCCATTGCGATGCAAACAGGAAAACATAAAGTAAATCGAGGCCGCAGAATGCGGAAATCTCACATTGACCCTCACCCAATTACATATACAATCTCAATGCCATAATATTGTCAAGAACGCCTCTCCATAATATTGTCAAGAACGACCACATCCGAGAATGTCCGAAACAATCTACAGGAAAAAAATAAACTGGCCAAGAAGATATTTCACGGAAACTGTAACCTCCGCGGTTCACAATGTAATTGAGAAATACAGCCGACTAGCTGTTCCACCGTCTCCGACAATGACGAGCTTGTAGCTGGGAGCGTTATCGGGAGTATGTTGCCCGGGCAAAGCCTGCACGAACACCCACGCCGAATCAAACATCGCAACGAATCCAATTGCTAGAAGAGCGAAACGGAGAAGAGAACCTCCTTCACGATTACAAGGGTAATTAATAAAATCATAAGACACTGATTGATCTCCGAACTTTGATGAAAAGTAGCGAAAAATGTTTTTCAAAAAGAGTGTACAGATAGTAGAATCATAACCATTTTGTCAATCTGTGGCGTCAGCAAATTGAAGTAAGGAGCGCAAGAAAAAAAAAGAAAAAAAAAGTTCCGAGGAGCGAGGCGAGAGGCATGAATCGGAAGTGCGGACAGCTTGTACATTCGTATGGGGAGGAAAGCTTATACACACGTGTGGGGAGGAAAGCTTGTACACACGTATGGGGAAGAGGTGCCAAGCCCTAACCCTATTCCCGGATCACGCCCATCCATGGTCCCCACATTGCGCTTGTCCGCCGGTGCGTTGTTTGTAAGCATTGCTCCGAAGGGCGCTTGTCGGCAGCCTATTCCCGTACCGTGGCTCTACAAGCATGCAGTTGCAGCTGGAGTCCAGTTGGTTGGTGAATCGGTTGGGAGATTGGGCTATGAGATATTGAGGAACGCCGTTCGCCGGGTTCGAACGGGCGGGCTGCTTTTCCTTTGGCTGCGTTGCGGGTACGCAGCGAGAGTGAATTTGTTTGGTGCATTTTTTTGGTATAGTTAGTGGTAAAATCATAAATATAAATCTATACTTTAAATTAGGCTATTTGCTTGATCGTTTTGTTTGTCACGTTGAGATCTCCGCGACGGTGAGTCCCCCGGGGGCGTGCTTGGTACCATCGGAAAGCCCTCGGCCAGGAGGGGTGCACCGGCTTGGTTTTGTGGCTATCCAACTCAAGGTGTAGAATTTATAGATTTTTGAGTTATTTTTGGATCTTAAATTATCCTAAATTATAGATCTTTTGAATTGTGCGTCCCCTAATTGCGTTCTTGGTATTGTTGGAAAGCCCTTGGCAAGGAGGGATGCACTGGCTTGGTTTCGTGGCAAATTACTAGAAAAACATTAAAATGGGCCAACGGCACATGGCTATACTAGTATATATGAAATTTGAATGTTTATTTTGTTTATTTTATGGATAGGGTCTCTTGGGGGTGCACTAGGTATCATTGAAAAGGTCTCGATGAGAAGGGGATGAGGAGGGGTGCACGGAATGTGTTTGGACGTACAATGTGCAAGTTATTAATTTTAAAAAATTTAAAATTGAATTGAATTGCAAACTTTAAGAATTATTAATTGCATGACCTTCAACAAGGCTTTTTGGACTTACTTTATAAACAAACTTGATAGCGTGCATGACTATTAATTATATAAAGTGAAAAAATCTCCTATGCTAGACGGCTTCATCTAAGTAGAAGCATAAAGTCTCCACCAAGGTCCTCTATTTTGATATTTGTAGAAGATTTGAACTTCAATTTTTTATACGATGTATTATTTAAAGCATACTAACAAAGGATTTACCTATTTCAATCTCGATTGTTCAAAAAAAGAATAAATATCACAATACTATAATGCCTCTCCATTAATTGACTTTAACGTACATTTTTTCTAAATGAGTATGCCTCATACGTGTACTTGAATCTCCAATCCCTTCAAATTGTAAGAAAATAAGACCTTCGCTGGGACTATTTGTTCCTACCCAGATGAAACCATTTGATATAGGATTACAAACACAATGGTGGAGATTCTCACAGAGAACTTTGTAATGAAGGCAATTGGTAAAGGGGCATTGATGTATTTCTATATTTTTCCTTCCATTTGGATTATCATATTAGAGATAGGAAAATCACAAGTTGAGATGGTGTTAGTTGGGTTAGCACCACAGTGTAGTTGGGCTAGCACCTCATTATTTTTTTTACTTTAGAGCATGTTCGTATGTATGAAATATTTTTGCCCTGTAGAGACCAAGCTCCTTTCTTCATGAAGAAAAATAATGGCATATTACCTAGTGCATGATTTCTTTTGTAATGTACCATTATACCATGCAAAAAATGGGGGGGAAGGGGGGAGAGGGGGTCCTTTTCAATTTAAACTATTACAATTGTAATACAACACCATATTCCCCTACTCCAACAAGTCCTAAGAGGTCAAACACACAAAACTAAACTGTGTAAGTGTTCAAAAAGGGTGGATTGGTTCTTACATTCTTTTCATATTATGCTTTTTTGTGTGTTAAATCTTTACATCTTTATTACAATATAAATTTAAAGACCATATTCTTTTGAAATATGATAAGTTTTTAAATGGTATAATTTTGTACAAAAATAAGTTTAATTTTTTTTTCAATTTTTTTTTTTAAATATCATTTATATACATATTTTAAAATATTCCCAAAAGAATGCTTTTTGAATTTTCTACAACAAGAACTTCAAACTGTATTTTACAATTTTTATATTGATAATTTTAGGGGACTTTCTTGATATGCACAAGGTGGGGGGGGGGGCTAAAGAGCCTTTTCTCTAAAGTTTTGAATTATAATTGTAAATGCACTCTGTAGGTAGATATTGCTTTAGAAACTATTCGTTTAAGCAAAGTGTAACCAAAGGAGTGTAAAGATGAAATTTAATTGCATCTATTTCTAGTGATTGAATAGGAACGTTCAATTTTGGTGTATTTTTTGTGTTTGGAATTAGAATCATGCCATGTTGTCCCTCCTCAAAGATGATGGGTTCAAACTTCATATTGGATGTCGGAATTTTGATTCAAATGATGCTAAGCATAACATTTTTTTCACAAATGGTCAAATTTCATGTAGATTTTTGTATTTCAAATTAGAAACATCTTTTGACGGCTTTTGAATGTAGGGGTACTCAAATTTTATGGGTGTCGGAAATTTAGTAATCAATGACATATCCAAAAATTTGAACTAAATATGAACTAATTTTGAACTAATTTTGAACTAAATGTGAACTAAATATGAACTAAATTTGAACTAAATTTGAACTAAATGCTAGGTAAGGAAATTTTGATCGAAGAGGCAAGAATAGAAGAAAGCATGCAAATTTTGATTAAAAACAATAAGTGAGCGCTTTCAAGCCTCGCACAATGTGTGACTTCCTATGTTGAAGCAACATCACTCATCATACTAGAATGCATCAAATCAAGGCTTCAAGCAAAAAGACACAAAAACTTTCAACTCTAAAAGTCTTAAAGCAAAAATCTAATTACTTTTGAGTTTAATCAGTACCACGAGCAAAATCACACAAAATAATTGATTGAAAAGAGATTCCAAGTAAAAATCCCCAAAATTGGCTTCAATTTGATACTCTAAAAAGTTTGGGCTGAATTGGCTCTTTGCAAAACTCACCAAAATTCAAAGTCAAATGACATCATGAGGAATCACCCACTCAAATTTTAGTCCAAATGTAATCTTGGTTCAATATACACATTAAAAAAACGCAGGTGTTAGGAGACCTAGTATGTCAGTAGTGGAAAATTTTCATTTAACATTGCAATTGTTCGTTCAGTCGCTTTAACCTCAACAATAGGTAGCTAAAAAGTAAACACTACGAACACAAAAGAATTTATATCGTTATGTAACTTTGGTCAATTTTTTTTTTAAATAAATAAAAATTTTGCCAATTTATTTTCCAGCCCAAAATTTCGGAGCATATCAAAAATATTCAATTGCATGGAAATTTTGGACAAATTCTATGAGCTGCTTCAGCTTCTCGACCAAATATATAATATTTAAAATAAAAAGACAATATTCTTAATATATATTTGTAGAAAACTCTATTTTTTTCTCACCGTGCCAAACTGTCCCAGATGTCAAAACTCTAGAAGTTTCTAGAAGGTTCTAGGAAGGTCCTAGAATATTCTTAGTAGATCTAGATGGTTTCATGATGTTGCTAGATATTTCTTGTAGACTCTAGATGACGCTAGAAGGTTCTAAAAGGTTCTGGAAGAATCTGGAAGCTTATGGCGCAACTCACCTAGAAGCCATCCATTATGAGGAAGTTTCTAGTGCAACACACCTAACGACCACCGACCTTGAGGAAGCTTCTTAAGGAACTTCCTAACTTTAGGAAGCTTCTTCGACTCCTTCTCAAAGTTGCCAGAGAAGCTCCTCGAACCTCATGACTCTTAGCATATATAGGAGTCGAGACTGAGAGGCTCCTCAGTCTCGACAACTCACTCTTCAGCTTTAGTCTCTGATATCTAGTTCCATCTTCTCGTTCTAGTCTTCGGTGCTGACCTTCGTGTCGTATCTCTCCGTGTCGTTGATAGTGGGTGTCGTGTAGCCAAACCATTACTACATATACTCATAATCTATGCAAATCTTGTAGGAGTTGCTCAATCATAAACACACGCTATATGTATTTAACAGAAAATCCATACAACACAAGGCAATCATGTTGAACTCCACAATAATGAAGATGAAACCCTCTTCTTACTCTACTCCTTTAGAATTAGTCCAGAAAAGTGAAGAGAGAGAAGACACCATGACTAAGCTTTGTATTATAAGGCAAACCGCCAACATCAACAAGCCTCCAAGCCACAAACCCTTCCAACTCTCTCTTCCACTACCAAATCTGAACTTGACAAGAATGAAGAAGACTTGGGCGGTTTGGGGTTACAACCACCCCAAAACAGCCCCAAAATATCCCCTTTCACACCTTCAAACTCATCAAACACTAGTTCAGCCCAATTAGGTCCCAACTTGACCCCCCTTTAGGCTAAACTACGCCATACAACACTACCATCAACTCCTAAAGAGACGTCTAAACCTCCCCGTTGCCATATGTCATGACAGCTGTCGTATCTCTCCGTGTCGTTGATAGTGGGTGTCGTGTAGCCAAACCATTACTACATATACTCATAATCTATGCAAATCTTGTAGGAGTTGCTCAATCATAAACACATGCTATATGTATTTAACAGAAAATCCATACAACACAAGGCAATCATGTTGAACTCCACAATTGCCCCCCTAGCTGAGTACTGCGCCCTCGCAACTCAGCTAGCATAACAAAACAGAGTTTCATGAACGTCATAACTATCTACATAACGGGCAAATATGTTGCAACAAACATGAAGTTGATAATAATCCATTTGAATCTTCAAACCAAGTTGTAAAGAGAGGGGTAAGCTGGGTACAGTTGAGCCCCAATCCTCAATCGCTTCCAACGCCATTTTTGTGGTTGGGACTCTATTTTCAAACTTAGTAACACTCTGGATGATGGTATATTTGCACTCCAACCTTCTAACATAGTATTAACCCGATTTCTTACATCGTGGACAACTCCAATCTCCTGCAGGAATTGTTGCTAAAGGAGGACGAAGACATGCCATATGCCAACCCCTCTGACATTGGTCACATAACAACATAGTCCTTGCGCCCTGGGTTTCTCCACAAACAAAACATCTGTATCCCGGTGGAACCACTGCCATCTCTGGATGTATTGATCCTTCAATTGGCAAATGACAAGGTGCACAATTCTTGGTGTTGTCCCTGCATTCTTGGCCATCTTTTCCTTCTAAAAGAAGAACCCCGCTTGGCAAGATTTCCTTGACACGCAAGATGGTCCTACCTGCCCGAACATCCAAGGTCGTGGGTGCTTCACGTTGTAAATATATGTAATCACCCACCTGAAAACGTCGAAGTTGAGGTTTGTAAGCCCCACTCCTAATTCGTGCATAGCGCAACCCTATCTCTGTGTTGCGCTATTGCCAAGTTCTCCATAGCCATAGGCATGGCCCTCTGAAAATACTGAGCTCGATCTTGTAGCACTTGTGCCCAAACCCTGGGATCATCCAAGTCTACAACAGGATTCAATTTCTCTCGTACAGCCGAAGGCAATACTGGGCTCTCTGCCATATAACAATTGATAAGGGCTATATGATGCAAGAGAAGCTTGCCGACTGAAGCGATAACCCATCGCTATCCAAGGCAACTTGAGATCCCAATCTCTATGATTACCTGTCAACAACCCATACTTGCGTAATCCACGCTTTACTGTCTGAACCACTCTCTCTGCCAACCCATCGGCCTCTGGATGGTCCCTAGATGTTGTTCGGTGATCAATTAGAGCTTTAGTACAAAGCTCTTCAAATGATCCAAGGAACTCCCTACCTTGGTCTGTCAACACCTCTGCAGGGGCTCCAAACCTAGCAAGAACTCGATCTAGAAAAGCTGCCGCTGCTAGCTCAGAGGAATTTGTGGTAAAGCCACTAGTTCAATCCACTTGCTGAAATGCTCTACCATGACAAGTACATATTTAGCACCTCGTTTTGTAGTCATCAATGGCCCTGCAAAATCAAGACTCCACCTATAACCCAACCCCATGATTGGTAATGGTTGAAGTTGAGGAGACAAGGTATTGAAACTTGATCTAACTCGATCACAAACCTCACACCTCCCCACATAGGTTGCTACCTCTTGTTGCATGCCCATCCACCAATATTGACCACGCAGCATCGAATAGGTGCGTCGTACTCCAAATGTCCCAAGTCTTCATGCATCTGCCGTATCAATTGAAGACGTTGTTCTGGCTTAGGGAACCACCCGCCGTGTTCCATCTTGCCATCTCCGAAATATAAGTCCACCCTCCCAATGAAACCTAGTTACTCTATGTGCTATCCGGTCCCTTTCTTGAGATGTAGTATTAGGAAGAAACTCTCCATGTTGTAGACGATATAAAATCCCTTGATCTCTCCACACATCAATAGAGACCCTAGATCTCTTCTCATTTAACTCCTCATCCACAACATTTCCCAAAGCCTCCTCATCAACTTGGCTAGATTTTCCTTCCATCCATGCCAAATAAGCTGAAGCATGCCAACCTGGTACTGCCTCTTGATCAGAAGTACCGTGCCACCTAGCACCGGTCAAGTTCTCTTGCAATGGACTTGGATTACGGCTTAAGCCATCTGCATCCAAATTTTTCAACCCTGCCTTATGGACTATTTCAAAATCATATTCTTGTAATAATTAATGCCCACCTTGCTAACTTCCCAGTAAGCTTGTCTGATTCCATCAACCATTTAAGAGGTTGATGATCAGTCACAAGTGTAAAGCTTTGTCCATAAAGATATGGACGGAAATGCGCAACCGCCCACACTACTGCCAAATATTCGCCCTCATAAGACGAATACTTGGCCTCTGCATCATTGTTGCTCCGAGAAGCGTAAGCAATGACATATTCCTTCCCATCATCATCTTTCTGGAGTTAATACAGCACCAATTCCCAACATACTCCAATCAGTATGGAGTTGAAATGGTCGTCTTGCATCTGGCCTCCTCAACACTGGTGCTGAACCTAATGCCCTTTTCAAGGCTTCAAATGCTTCTTCTTGAGCAAGGCCCCACATCCATTTTTGATCAGAGCGTGTTAATATGGTCAATGGTTTAGCTAAAAGACTAAAACCACGGACAAACCGATGGTAATAGTTGGCCAAACCCATAAAAGCTCTCAATCTAGAGACATCTTTTGGAATAGGGATCCTATTTAAAGCTTCCACCTTCGCTTGTTGTACACCCAGACCTCCTGGCGTGATCATATGACCTAAATAAGATAACTGATCATGAAAGAATTTGCACTTTCCATGATGCAAGCGAAGACCCCATTGTTGCAGTCTTTCAAATACTTGCTGCAGATGTTTCACATGCTCTTGTGGTGTATCACTAAATATGATTACATCATCAATATAACACCGAGCAAAAGATAAACCTTTCAAAACTTGATCCATCACGCGTTGAAATTCTGCCGGAGCATTCTTAAGTCCAAACGGCAAGAACTTCCAATGAAAGAGCATATCTCTTCCATCTTCATCAACTCCCCAAAATGCGGTTTTCACCCTATCTTCTATTCTCAAGGGTAATTGGTGATAACCAGATCTCAAATCCAAAGTACTAAAGACTCTAGCTTTCCCAACCGCATCAAACAATTCCTCAGGTGTTGGCATTGGATATCGGTCTGACTTAGTCTTTTTGTTAACCGGACGGTAATCTCCACACATACGTTTCTCTGTCCAGTTGCCAAGAATATCTTTCTTAGCCGGCATCACTGTAGCACATGCGTATTCTCCATTTGAGAGTTCCACCAAACCTGCATCAAACAATTCTTTGCATCGTAGTTTGACCCCATCTCTCTCAGAAAAACTCAACTTATATGGACGTCTAAATATTGGATAATCATCCTCTAATTGTATTCGAACTGGCTTGCCTTTATAACCTTCTAAGTCCGTCAACTTAAAAGCAAAACAAGCCCTTATACGAGCGAATGAATGCTCGTACCTTTCGTGCCTCAGCACCTGTGAGTCCCATCCTTATGTCCATCTCCCAGTCTTTATCAACTGATAGACTTACATTCTTTCCTAAGGACTCTACTATCGGTGCTGGCACTTTTTCTCGTTGCTAATTCGATAAAAGTGCATCATCGCCCTTTTCCAAGGCGATGGATGCCATCTCTGACTCATGAACAAAGAAAACTTTATGAAATATCTTCTTGGCTTGTTCACTGCCCAATTCTTGAGCCAATGCTGCTAAAACCCTTTGGCCTCGTAGTTCATCTTCAATAACCCATACAAAGGCACCTTCATCCCGAGTGGTCATACCTTTAAGGATATATCCCAAGCTTCTTTGCTCTCTTGCCACACCCTTGTATCTGCATGAATGTCTTTTGACATATCATAAAATACAATATCACCTTCTGCCCCTTGGCTTGAAGACTCTGCCCCCTGGCTTGAAGACTCTGCCCCCAGATGTCCATCCAAGCCACCATTTTGATAACCTTGAGCGGCCAAGCAAACCCTAGAAACCAAACCATACAGTTTAAATCCATGGCTTGTCCAAGAATGTGGCGACGTTGAGACTCAGTAACACCAGGTCCAGAGGTTGTCCGGTAAGAAAGCCCATGGCTCGCTCCCGTTCATCAGCACATGGCTCTTCAAGACTTTGTGAGCTAGTATCAAATACTAAGCCTGGTCCTCCGTCACGAATGCAAAAGACCTTGCATAACTCATGAACGTAGGCAGAGCCAAACGAGGTTCCCCTATCCTATTAATTATGGCAAGTGGACTTGAATCTGCATTCACCACATTTTGAGCATAGCGGCCAACATCTAAAATGTGATCAACATGTCTGCCTTGTGGACGTATAAGTTGCCCCCAATGCTGCTGAAATCACCTGCGTGGAAGCCATATTTGTCCACTTCCACCGTAACCGATGCGCATAAGAACCAACTGCTGCTGCATCCACTAGCACAGGTTCCCCAAGGTGTAAGCATACTTCTGCTGCAGCATTTTGCAACTGTGTATTGACGACTCCTAAAGGAGACACATTTTCGAAGATATAGGCCACTGAAGTGACTTGAATACGCTTCCACCATCTCAACAACCGCAGAAGCTCCCAAAATAAAGCAGATCGTGGATCTTGCAAGCCTTGACCTAGCCCAGCCCGAGAAATGCCCTTGGCAAGGCCATCCTGCTATGACAAGGTCCACTCTCCCTAACCTTTGAAGATCTTCTTGACCGATCAAAGCAATGTCTGATGGTAAACGAGACATACAACCTTGAATGGCACTTGCAGGCAATTGCTTTGGATATCTCATTCGCAATTGCTGAAGATGGTGCTTGGCTGCTGTGCTTACCATGATATTATTATCCACATATGTATAACTCTGTATGGATAACCTTGCTTCTAAGGCAGCAGCCAATCCCGTGCCGAGTCCCGCAAATAGTTCTATAAGAACTATGCCCCCTTCATCTTTATGAAGCTCTACAAGCTTCTGCAGAGGAGGCTCTGTATACTTTGGCTCCCAAAGCTCCTGATCGACCTTTTTCACCACTTCTTGACATCGATCTGCCAAACCCTTTGATGAAATCCAAGGAGATGTTGGATCCTTTGGATGTCTAGCAAGCTTGCCCAATTGAGTTGACATTTGCAAGTCCGATTGTGGAGGTGAATCCAATGAAGACATATTCCCCTCAAGTAGCAAGTCACCTGATGCAAACCACTCAGCAACACATCCATACATGGCTACTTGTCCATGTACTAAGCTTGCACTTGCAGCAAAAATGACAGGAAGCATTTCCTTCCCTCCATCTCCTTGAGACCAACCCGGTCTGAACCATGCTTCCTCAGTCCAACAATCGTGACCAAAACCAATGGGATATAATGCTTGCTGTCCCAAAAGTATATCATAAGTAGTAGCACCGGTAATCACACATCTCACAGATATATGAGTATATGCATCGTTGCCTACTTTGAATTGCAACCTTAATGGTTCTTTTGTAAGCCCTGTTGGGTGTTCTGTGCCCCCAAGAGATGTTGCAATTGTGAAAGGGCATGGATCAAGGTCTTCGGCCTTGATACCTAAGTTCTCTGCTAGCTTCTTCCCCACCATAATTGGTTGAGCCCCAGTATCAAGCAAAACCTTTTGTGGGTACACCCTAGAACCATTGTCTCTAGCCACAGAAAACACATGGCCTGAATTAGCCAATTTAACTACTCCTGGCTTGATTTGCAAGCGCTCCCGAGTTGCTCTGGCAGAAATATTAGCCAAGTAGCTTGTGGCAACCTTTATATCCTCTCCCTGATCAAGAGAATTATCATCCAAATGTAGGCCACTATCAAACTCTGCTGCCAATGGAGGGTCCTTCTTCCACCCTTTCCAATGTCGTAGTGCCTCAGCTGCCTCAACAACAGCTTGCTTTTTTATACATTCAATATTTTCAGAGACAACAGAGTTTGTTGTTTCTTTCATGGCCACATTGGCAGGTAATTGAACTTTCCCTTTCATCATCTTCCCAGCCATATGATAAACCATAGCTGCATCAAAGTTTGGATGTTGCAGTTGAATGCCTGTAAACAAGGGAACCTCTAACACCTTAAGTGCCAATTCTTTGACCATGTCTTCCATCACTGACGTTTTATTCCCATTAAGACTTTGCTCATAAAGTGGTTTGGTAGCCACATCTGCAAGACCAAATGTCAAGGGCAATCGTGATTGTCCAATATTGTCTGCAGGTCCTGTGTGGCGTGCATCACGTTGATTTTGAATGAACACGGGATCTCGAAGTATACTGGTTGTTTCTGATGGTGTCTTTAGCTGTGACCTGGTTGTTGCAGCTGCCATCATCTCTCCATGGGCTCCATACTCAAATCTATCAAACCCTAGTTGTTGAGAGGCTGTATATGCAGGTTTTGATTCTGAGCTTGTAGATGTTTGTTTATTTGTGGCTGCAAGCAATAATGCCAAGCTGTTTTGCAATTCTCCCATACGTGCCTCCAAACTATTAGTACTCGAGGTTGATCCAGTCCCTTGTGGCTGAAAAGATTGAGGCCTCAACTTTGGATTTTTGATCCAACA
Organism: Bryoerythrophyllum caledonicum; assembly: GCA_963971425.1. NCBI lineage: Eukaryota > Viridiplantae > Streptophyta > Bryopsida > Pottiales > Pottiaceae > Bryoerythrophyllum > Bryoerythrophyllum caledonicum. The sequence goes on along the minus strand of CAXARX010000038.1, from coordinate 13,966 downwards.
TTGTGCCTCTGTATGCCCAATTCGTCCACAAGCATAATGGGTGCACTTAGGAGGGGAGCTAGCAGATTTACCTTGACCTTCTCCTTTTGTATGTTGTGTTTTGTCAACGACTTTTCCCTTACCTCCACTTGCACCACCTTTGACATCTGAAGGCTTTGAATTTGGGCAGTCTTTCTTACCATGACCCAACTCTCCACATCCCCAACACCTTATTCGAGAATTTACAGGTGTTTCTTCTTCCGCAGCCATGGCAATTTGCTTGGATGACCTTGCATTTGCATGGCCCTTGTTAGGAGTACTGGTAGTAATTTTAGGCTGACTTGTTGTTGTTGTCATAATAGATGATAATCTCCCAGCCTCTTCTACACACAGCCCTCGGTCAAATTGCTCCACTATCGCAAATGCTTGAGCTAACGTAGCTCGACCTCCATACAACAACAACATATGAGGATGTGCCATGTCTCGAATCTTCTTATCTTGTTTTCCCATGTAAAGCTCTACTAGTTGCCGCTCTGTGAATGCATCTCCGCTTTCACGGGAAAACCTTGCAAGCCGTGCATACATAATTCTTGGAGTATCTCCAATTTCCTTCTTGAAATCCTGGATGTGGCGCATGCGATCACGTCTTATGCCGCCAAACTCAACCTCCAAATGTTCAAAGAATAATACCAATGGATCAAAGATAGGCGGAGGTCCAATAGTGGCTATGGCCTCAGTCGATGCTCTAGACAATCTCGATATGAATGTGGCAGTTGTCCCTGATGTAGCACTCTCTGCAGCTCTACCAGCCCTTCGAGTCCTTGTAGCAGCTGCTAGAAGTCGTGCCGTACGGGCTGCATCTTCACCCACAGAAGCTTCCTCATAATCATCATCATCGTCATTGTCAAGTGTTCTAGCTGTAGGAATAGCAGCCCCTTCTTTCAATGCCGTGACCAACTCCACACGTCGAATCCAATAGTCTTCAACAACATCAAGATCATCCCTATGCTCTTCAAACCATGCATCATATGCTTGCAATGCCTCAAACTCTAAATGGTTTGGCAATTGCTCAAAGGCCCACCAATCATTAAACAACGGGTTACGTTGCCTCATCGTTCTCTGCCATGACCGGAATCTAGTTTTCCAGTCATTGAAGGCTACGCCTTCAGCTCTCCCCGAGTAACGATCTCGGACCATGGATCCACCCCCGTGGTCGTCCATGTCCTCAAATACACTAAACCCCCAAGGTTTAGGTGGATCAACCGCGAAGAGGGGCGAGTGTACCTCCTCTTCAAGTTCTTCGTCGTCGATTTCCTCTAAATATGCGTCATTTAATACCGGGGCATATTTTGGTGATCCATAGTCTTGCCTACGTGTTTGTACCATCAACTAACAAGGTATCATAGTATGATGTGCGTGCAACAAACCTCGTTTGAAACGAAGCAAAGGCTAGAAAGTTATAAGCTTCTAAGTCTTGGACATCACTAAGGCTAGAAGGGGCCGGTTAGAGGTTGTGTAGAACTTCGAAGTTAAGCGGTATGGGTGAGGAATAGTGTTCGGATGGGTGACCAAGGGAACTAGGTCGAAATTTCCTAGTTCTTCTCGCGGCTTCGCCTCGCGAAGCCTCGCGGAGCTCGGGGATCTTGGGGATCTTGGGGATCTTGGGGATCTTGGGGATCTTGGGGAATGAACCGAACCGCAACCCCTCCTTTTGTTGCTCTACTTCTAGTAACTTCTACAATTTTTAACTGTCCAAACCATTTACTTCAGTAACTAACAGAGTTACTGCAAACTATTTTTCTCAGTAACTAATAGAGTTACTACCTTCATTTACCCAAGTAACTAATAGATTTACTGCCTTCATTTACCCCAGTAACTGATAGAGTTACTGCCTAGTAACTACCCAGTTTTACCTTCGAGTAAACTGCCAAATTACCACGGTCTAGTCACCCGTACCTTGGAAGTCAACTTCGTCTCTCCCGATTTTCCTTCTGTCCACGCTGCAATTCCAGCGACAACTCCAGAACTTCTCCAAAAACAAGCGCTCCCAAATACAACTTCCGGCGCTCCCAAATACGCGTTTCTGCACCTCCGACACTCCCAAATACACGTTTCAGCACCTTTCGCCTATTCTAGCGTCTCAAACTATAACTCCAGCACCTAATTCCAGCGCCTAAATAAACGTTTGAATTCTTGTCAAGTAATGAAGATGAAACCCTCTTCTTACTCTACTCCTTTAGAATTAGTCCAGAAAAGTGAAGAGAGAGAAGACACCATGACTAAGCTTTGTATTATAAGGCAAACCGCCAACATCAACAAGCCTCCAAGCCACAAACCCTTCCAACTCTCTCTTCCACTACCAAATCTGAACTTGACAAGAATGAAGAAGACTTGGGCGGTTTGGGGTTACAACCACCCCAAAACAGCCCCAAAATATCCCCTTTCACACCTTCAAACTCATCAAACACTAGTTCAGCCCAATTAGGTCCCAACTTGACCCCCCTTTAGGCTAAACTACGCCATACAACACTACCATCAACTCCTAAAGAGACGTCTAAACCTCCCCGTTGCCATATGTCATGACATTCGCGCTAGTCAGGCACTTTGTTATGTTACCTTTATTGTCCATAATACATCCTTGAATCTCCCGTTAGACATCGTTATTGAATCATTGTCATCTTATTTATTTTCAGTCGTTCTATTTCTGTTTCCAGTGGGTCCGTAACACTAAGTAGCCTAAAAAATTTAATCTCCAAATGACATAGAAATTTGGAAGTCGTGTATAGAGTTTTTTACTATTTCAAATTATATCATGACGATTATTTCTATATCAAATTGTATAGGTATTGGAGTTATACTTGTAGCCCAACATGCCTCAGGACATCTATCCTGACGAGCAGACACTTTATACACGCCGGCTACCACTTATGAAAACCGGAGTTCTTATTATTATTATAACTATTGGAGTAATGTAGTAATTTTGTCAATGTATTGAATGTTGCAATGTTTTTGCTTTGGCCAACATAACAATTTGTTAGAATGTCTAATGAGAGAAAAAATTATAATACATGTAAATTCTTAAAATTTCAACGTACATAAAAAGGCTTATAATATTAGAGTGGATAGTGATATTATAAAGAACCTACCCGGTTTTGTAAATGTTCTAGTTAGGAGAATTAGTTATTTAAGGATTAACATTTCAGAAGATCTTAGAAGAGTACTTTTTAATCAATATCTTAAAAGTATTCAAAAGTTTGCTTTAAAAGGCCTAAAGCCTTATTTTATAAGTATTCTTTAAAAGTGCTCTTTTAAAGTATAGGCTGTTTTAAAATAGGGTTCAAGAAATTCTAAAACATTGTGAATACACAAGTTATATTGTATTTCAATAATTCTAAAAATAGCATGTAGCTCCCAATTTTAAAATTCGATAGTAAATACTATGTATAAAAATATGTTCCAACACATTATAAGATTCTAAAACATTCCAAGATATTTTCAAAAGATTATACAAGATTCCTATATATACTTTAAATATTTGTAGATATTCTAAAGGGTTTAGAAAACTTCTAACTCATTCAAAAACAATTTCAAAATACTTTTCACAAAATTCCAAAAGATTTATAAATTTCTCAAAAGTGTTGAAAAAAATTTACAAAATTTATAGATTATTATTAAAATATTCTAAAAGATTCTAAATTATTATTTTCAATTTTAAAGATATTTATATATATTTTAAAAAGATTCCAAAAAATCATGGATGATTTCTAATGATTTCTAAAAGATTTTCAAAAGATACTTGAAGATTCTTTTGAAATTATTATAGATTTTGAGAGATTTTCAAAAATTTCTCTCAAAATCTTTTGAGAATTTTTCAAAATTTCCCCTTTTTACCTCCTCCCTATTCTCCTCTATTGTCACTCCTGAAAGTTTATATATATATATATATATATATATTTGTGTGTGTGTTAAGCGCCTTTGGACCGGAATAATATTGGGATGGGTGACCTCCCGTGAAGTCCCAATGTTGGATCTATCGAGGACTTTGGACCATTATCATGATGAACAGATACATCATTCACGTCGACCCAATGGGTTTAGAGTCATATATATGTGTATGTATTTTATTTTATTTTTGTTTTCTTAAGTACTTCTCTACTTGCAGAGCTTCGCAAAGTTGAGCCTTGCAAAGTTTTGTAGATTGTTAATTAAGTATATTCATTTTAAAGTACAATCTAATGTTTTATTATAAAATACTCCAAATACCATCTTGTTATTTAATGTATGAATGATCGAACGTAAATGATTGAAATGAGGTGTATGTTCAGAAGATTTCACATCATAAATTTGTGAATCGTGAATCCAAACAATCATCATTTCCAAAATTAAACCCTCGACAAAATCTGTTAATAATTTATTTATTTTTCGTTGGCTCCAAATGCAATGTGAAAGCTCCAAGCACATGATCATCTAATCTCGTGTCCTAACTGATAAACCTACTACAATATCATATATTGGATGTAAAACCAACACTAGTATAATAAAATGGTGATGCCATCCAGGACGTGCCCCACGTACGCAATGCCCAATTCTACTTGAGTTTCATGTTAATTAGTGGAGTTTGCACGGTTTGCCTCAAGAAGGCCTTTGGTGGCATCACCCTTTCCACTAGTACAATCAATATAATCAAAACTTTCACTTTAATCAATGCAAGTAATTAAATTACTCTACTAGATAGATAGAAATGTTTGACTATCGGTCAGCATGAATGGAATGTCTATTCATTTTAACAATGAGCTAGAGTCTCTAGGAGAGACGATCATTGCTCAGAGACTACCCTCTCGGGAATAGACACTACTCGACTACATTAGGCTCTCAAAAATTTGCAAACATTCCTAATCAAACATTCAATCAAGAGGTCGTAGCCTTTTAAGCCCTAAATGTCTAACCATGCACTATGTAAACGATATATACAAATGTGACACATATCTCATCCAAAATGTTAATTTTATAGCATGAATTTTTACTCAATACTTTACAAGAAGTTAACGTCCTTCATGTACAATCCGATGAAAAAGGTGACGATTTGCCTCATTTCTTGGTGCATTGTTCATTGCAAATTCCAAAGATTTTAGTCTAAATGTGCTCTTAAAGTAGTAAAATAAATTAAAAACTATTACGCCATCCATAAATCTCCATACATCACTACACATAGATTACTACATTTCAACCTATAATAAAATAAGATTCATTCACAAATTGCCAATTCTTTCTCTGAAACCAAACTGCAAAGTAGCTTTGAATTTTGAATTTGAAAATTGTACACAAATAATGGTCATAGAAATCACACATTTAATGACACATATGAACTGTAAAATTTCTAATGTACAATTTTTATTCGTAAATCAATGTCAAAATTTCCCTTTTACTTGCATCCTTTAATGCATCCTTGCAAAACTTTTGTACAAAACTATAAACATTAAAACGGTAAGGATGTTTAGGGGCTAAGGATTGGGCTTCGACATGACAGTGTGTTGATGTTTGTTTGTCAAGGCCAATTTTGATCTTCAAGGGGAATTTCTTTCCTATGACCTTCAATTTTGAAAAATAAATGAAACTTATGAAGTCTAGTTTCCACTTTACTTAAAAAATTTAAAATTTTGAAATATTGATTAATTCATTTATACTAGAATGACATGTATCGTTGCCACAAGATGTATCCCGTGCATATGATCGCATGACTTGTGTCGTTGCCACAAATGTCTCTTGTGCATAGGAATTAATTATTAATAGTCTTGTAGAAGTGGCAGTGGATAGCATTTGTCTCTAAGTCATTTGCTTTCTATTTTTCTAAACTCTCTAATTATTGGTAGCCATAAATACTACAAAGTGTAGGCACCCCTCCTCGTTAAGCACTTTCCAACGATATCAAATATACCTCCAATGTGCACCCAGTCCATAAGATATGAGTTCTCAAAAACATACAAAATAAATCAAAACACAACAAAACAAACAATCTAATTTAATGAATAGACTGTATGGATTGTGCCATTGCCACAAATGTTTCCCATGCACAAGATCGGGTATCTTGCATTGTTGCTACAAAATATCTTCCGTGCATAAGATTGAATTAGTAATAGTCATGTGTAGTAGCAGTTGTCTCTAAGTTTCATTTACTTCTTTTTTTCTAAATTTTATAATTATTAGTGGCTATAGATACTTTGAAATTCCATAACTTTTGCAAGGTTTGTCTAAATGTCACAAAATAAAGTATAGGCACCTCTTTGTGTTAAACACTTTTCAACAATATTACTTACACCCTTACCGGACATTTGGTCCATAAGATATGAGTTCTCTGAAACGATGCAAAACAAAACAAACAACCTAATTTAATGTATAGACTAGTATGACCTATGTCATTGCCACAAAATGTCTCTCGTGCATAAGATTGTATGACTTTTGTTGTTGCTACAAAATGTCTCCGGTACATAGGATCGAATAATTAGTAACAGTCGAGTAGAATTGGTAGGTGTAGCAGATGTCTCTGAATTTTATTTACTTTCTATTTTCTAAATTTTATTATTACTCGTAGCCATAAATGTTTTGAAATTCCATAATTTTTATTGCAGGATTAGTCAAAAGGCAATGAAATAAAGTATAGGCTCTCTTCCTCCTTGAACACTTTCCAACAATTACACATACATCTCCAAGAAACACCTCATCCATGAGATATGAATTATCTAAAACATAGAAAATAAATCAATAATACAAACAAACAACCTTATTTAGTGTATAGACAATATGACATGTGTCGTTATGACAAAATGTCTCCCAAACATAATATTGTATATCTTATGTTGTTGCCACAAAATGTCTTCCATGCATAGGATCGAATTAGTAATAGTGATGTGGAGGTAGTAGTAGTAGTAGTAGTAGTAGCAGTTATCTTTGAGTTTCATTTACTTTCTATTTTTCAAAATTTTATAATTACTAGTAGCCATAAGTACTTTGAAACTCCATAACTTTTGTAGGGTTTGTCGAAATGCCACAAAAATAAGTACGGACTCGTCTCCTCATTTAACACTTTCCAACAATACTATATATATATATATATATATATATATATATACACACACACACACATCAGTCCTGCATGGGTTGGCGTAAATGGAGTGTTCGTTCGTCTTGTCAATGGCCCGAGGTCCACAGGACAAAGCAATGATACTACATACTCCCCCAATAGACACCTTGTCCGTGAGATAATGAGTTCTCTAAAACAATACAAAACAAAACAATAAAATACAAAATAAAGTTATACAAGTCGAGGTCTAAATTACACTACATAAAACATTTAGCTTTTGAATTTCAAAGTTAAAATTGGAATTTTATTTAGAAAATATATCTTGCCATTTTCTATAGCAATTGGCATATGTTTTAGAAAAATTAAGCTATTTAGAAATTATTTTGAATTTTTGGAAGTATTTGATCTAAAAATTTGTAAAATGTTCATTTTCTCTAGAAATTTTTTGACCTAACTAGAACCACTTAATTTCATGTATGGAAGGTATTAAAAATATCTATACATTCAATTATATTGTTTGTTTTATTTATTTATTTATTTTGTTTTGTTTGTTTTTAATGTTTTAGAGAACTCATATCTCATAGACGGGGTATCTGTTGGAGTATGTGTGGTATCGTTGGAAAGTGCTCAACAAAGGTGTGTAGTTTTCACAAATTGCGTAAAAGTAATTGAATATCAAAGTATTAGTAATTAGAAAATCTAGAAAAATAGAAAGTAAATGAGACTTGAAGACAACTGCTATTGCTACTAATTCTACACGACTATTACTAATTCAATCCTATGCACGGAAAACATTTTGTGGCAACGAGGTCATACTAGTCTATACATTAAATTAGGCTATTTATTTTGTTTGTTTCAATTGATAGGTTAGGATCTCCCGCACCACGAGCCCGATGAGATTGTTCATAGTGCCATTGAAAAGTGCTCAACGAGGATGTCCTAAACTTTGTTTCCTGGCATTTGGACCTACGATGCAAAAGTTATTGAATTTAAAAGTATTTATACAACTAGAACTAGGCAAATTAGAAAAAATAAAAAAAGTAAATGAGACTTAAAGACAACTGGTACTACAACCACTTCTATTGGAATATTACTAATACTATTGCTGATACGATCCTATATACGGGAGATATTTCGGGCAACAATACAAGCTATAATAGTAATTATACAATAAGGTAGGTTGTTTGTTTTGTTTTGTTTTATTTGATACAAAAAAATCTGCCAAACTATGCAACTCGTTGGTATATTCTTGGTATGATTTAAGGAGAGTTTGTTTCATGGCATTTGGACATGATTTAATTTTGAAGCATTTAATTGCCTCTAAATATTAGAGGAACTAGGAAAAAGGTAAAAAAAAGTTAGAGGCACGTGTTACAACTACCATTTGTACTAGACTTAAATACAATTTGAAGTACTTTTACTAAAAAAATTCTAGGTTGTCACAATGACATGGGGTACATTTGTATATAATGATAAATCATGAAGTTTGAATTGCGTATCAAAATATGATTTTACTATTCTACACATGTTTGGGAAATTAAAAGATTAATTTATTTATCAACTATATAGAAGAAGCTTTTTTCTTTCTTTTTTCTTCTCTCTCGAGTTTAGTTTGTAATATAAGTAATTGCTTAATTTTCATCAACTATAATAGATTAGAGTATTATAAATAGACCTTGTAGTCTTTATCAATAACACTAGAGTCTTTGAGATCTTAAAATATAAATTTCAAGCAAATAGATGTCTTACTATGAGGCACATATAATCTTTTTCATTGCACATTTTATCCATTCCGAGAAGATCCACTCTTTTACACACCACATTCAAATTGGCAATCTTGAATAACACAATATTACTGGCTCCAATTACAATCAATCACATGTTAGCCACAACAATGTAAAGTTTAGTGCATTCATCCATCAATTAATAATCTATAGCAATTTGTATACATTGCAATTTGAACTCAAAAATAAACAATTATAAAATTTTAAAATTGAAATGGAATCAAAGTAAAAAAATCAAACAAATCATATAATTAAAATTTAGAGTTTGTAAAAACACATGTTAGGTTTAGAGTGTATTGATACAATTAACAATTCATATTTAATAATTTCTTTGCATTTCCAAAGACCGAAAGTGACACTTTTAAAAACATCCATCTAAAGAGAAAATAAATATAGAGGATAAATTATGCTAATTTAACTTGTATTTAGAAAGAATCAAGCATGATAATTTGAATCCAAGGACATCGAACATCCTTTTTTGAGATAATTGAATCCAATTCTTTATTCTTGAAGAATTTAAAGAGTCGATTTAAAAAAATAAAATCCATTATTGTTCATTTTTTCATTAAAATCCTTTCTATTAGAACTTGCACTCAATATTGAATATGTAGACTTTTGCACCCAAAAAATTAAACTCGCTTTGAAAAATGGTATTAATATGTTACAAACTAATTTTAAATTGATTTTTAAAATTTTTTTTTAAATTAAAAAAAAAAAATGAAGATCTAGCAAAACATTTATAAACTTTTAACTATAATAAATGATATAATTAATAATCAAAGTAATTATTGCAGCTTTGGTGTTGAACTTAACTTCTAAAAGTCTATGGGTGCACAAATATGTAGATTTGGGCATTCCAAAGTAGAACATATTTTAGCTTGACAAAATATTGAACTTGAAATGTTTGTTTTGATTATTATCATTTAATTCCTATCCTAACACACTTTACCAATGTATACTTGAAAATGGTATTAAAATAATTTCACATTTAAATCGACTGCAACAATTTACTTTTGAAATGACTAAACCCCTAAAGGCTTGTAAGGTCCCATCAAGGCTTTTGCAACTAGAAAGTGAGGAAATTCAAGCTGTGAATTGTAGGTTGAGCAACAAAGAGACCCTCGTTTTTTCTTAGAGCTAAATCAATAAGTTCCTCTTGATTGAAGATTCATTAAGTATGTGATTTTTAATGATTTTTTGGAGTTGCAAGCAAAATATATCATCATTAGTTCAGACCCTCATATATTATTCTTGACACCTTGAAATTGAGTGAAATTTTAACACATGTTTTAAATGATGATCTCTACACTTGGTAATTTTATAAAAAAAAATTGAAGCATTTTTAGAGAATAGTGAAATTTTTTTTATGATTCCATCAATCTTCTCAATTGTGGCATTTTCCATAAATTGTGCGATTATGTTGATATTTTTTTCATTCTCGAGCTATGTAATTCTTCGTTAATTTCAACACTACCGATCATCAAAATTACTCCCACCAATGAAAAATTAAGCTTGATTCTATGGCTAGTCAAGGAAACAAGAGCTAACCTCAAAATCCTCCATTCCTTTAGGGGTTAAAATTTTGAATTTTATTATTTCATGTGACATTTTTTGTAATGTAGTTATTTTACACAACCAATAATGAAATTTTAGACATGATTGCTTGTAGCTTCATACATTTAGGCTATAATTGATCTAAAATAATTTATGTGAATATTTTATTTAAAATTTAGATTGTATAAATTTTAGGGTATTTTTGGAGTATTTTTTGTATAAATTTTGGGTATTTATTGGGTAGTCATTGAGTATTTTTTGTAATTTATTTTGGGTATTTTTGGGGGTATTTATTGAGTATTTTTTTGGGGTGAGGGAGGTGAGATTGTTTACCCTCTAATAATATAGACTAACATAGCATGTGTCGTTGCCCAAAAAATTAATAGATCAAATTAGTAATAGTTCTATAGATCATTCTATCAAAAAGTAATAGATCATTTGATTTTTATTTATTTTAGATTTTTTAATTACTATTAGCTTAAATACTTTGAAACTCCATAACTTTTTCTAAAATGCCATGAAACAAAGTCAATATATCCATCCTTGTTGAGCACTACCACACATGCCTTTGGTGGATACCCGGTAAAAAAATATCAATCCTCTAAAACAAAACAAAACATACGACCTAATTTAATGCATAGACTTGTATGACCCGTGCCGTTGTCACAGAATGTCCCCCGTGCACATGGTCGTACCCTTATAATGTTGTTAGGACCTATAAAAAAATCACACGACGTATGAAGTATGTTTACGTAATATGGTTATCAAGTATACTTGAAAATCTTTTGGCAAAGGTCATGGAATGCATTTAGTTCATCACAACTCTTCATATTTGCAATGTTATGTAGTCCATATTCAATTGATTTGTCAAGTTTGCTATTAGCCAAAGAATTAATTGTCAAGATCGACTAGTTATTCAATTTGATTTAAAATTCATAACTTCCACATCGTACATCCAAACAAATTCCATGCACCCAATTTTTTTTATAAATTATTATAAATTAAAAAAATAAAATTATTTGTTTAATTTTTAATTTTTTTTTTAATGTATGGATTATATTATGAGAAAACAATGGCATACTCTCAACTATAATATTTACACCCAAAATTATTTCTACAACTTGTTTTGCACTCCAACCGTGCAGAGGCAACATAAGAACTCTTCGATTTCGCCGACCAAGTAGGGGAAACAGACTGGAGTTGCTCTTGTTAGCCAAGTCGATCCGAGTTGCTTACAAACAACGCACCGCCCCGCCACAGCAGAGAAAGGGAGCCTGGGACCGTGGACACCCGGGAATAGGGTTACGGCACCGGAACACTGATCATAAAAGGCCCAGCCGCACACGCCATATTTGCAGTGCCATCAAATCCGACGGTTCTCAGCAAGCCCATCGACGGCTCAAGGCGCTCCCTGCCTGCTGCTCTCATGCTCCCGCTTCTACCCCTGTAAAGAGAGCCTTCAAACCCCCACACATCATATCATTTCTATTCCTCTCTGCTCTTCCTTATTTGCCCTCCTTAGTTTCTGTTTCATCTGATTTTGTTGAGTATCTGCCGATCGTCTTCGTCCAGCTTCACATTATGGTAATGCCTCTCCACCCCGCAACTCTGTCCATTCAAATTTTTGTAAATTTCACGTCGCTCGATTCACGTTCTGTCCAATAGCCGTGTTGTTGGATTGCTGTGGATCGGCGCTTTAATTTGTTTCGTTAGAGCATGCTAGGGTTTGTGTGTTGGTGGTAATTTTTAGGGAATGCTGTTTACCAAATTCGGAGTCAAGGAATTTTGGGAACCTGGCGAGTTGTTGTTGCATGCGATCGTTGGTGAGGAAATTTTCTGGGAAGAATTTTGATGTTTTGTTATTTATGGCTTGGGTGTTCGTGCAGGCTTTGCCCGGGCAACATACTCCTGATAACACTCCCAGCTTCAAGCTCGTCATTGTCGGAGACGGTGGAACAGGTAATGCCTCGCCATTGCCGCCCGTGAGTGGGTGTTCTCTTTGAGCGAGCGAAGAGAATCCTTTGCATGAATTGGCGTTGAGAGGGTTTAGTGAAGGAAGGATTGGTTCGGGTGCTGATAAATGTGGGTGATTGGTTGGTGCAGGAAAGACTACCTTCGTGAAGCGTCACTTGACCGGTGAATTTGAGAAGAAATACGAACGTGAGTGATTCCTGCGTTAGCGAATGTGATTTGTCCGGTGTGATTGCAATCCGTGTGGTGTTGGTAGTGAGTTTAGGGTTATGGAGTGGTGATTGGTGGGTGGTGATGTGCAGCGACCATCGGCGTGGAGGTGCACCCTCTGGACTTCTTCACGAACTGTGGGCGCATTCGGTTTTACTGCTGGGATACGGCCGGGCAGGAGAAATTCGGAGGACTACGTGATGGATACTAGTAAGTCCGTCGTGGTTGTGTGCGTTTGGAATTGAGTTGGTGGTACGGGAGTGAAGGGATTGATACTGTTGGCAGGGTGAATGGATTTGAGTCGATGACGTTTCGATTGACGAGGTTGCGTGTGTGCATGGGTGGGGGTGTTGCAGTATTCACGGGCAATGTGCGATCATAATGTTCGACGTGACGGCCCGGCTGACGTACAAGAACGTACCGACGTGGCACCGCGACCTGTGCAGGGTGTGCGAGAACATTCCGATCGTGCTGTGTGGGAACAAGGTGGACGTGAAGAACCGGCAGGTGAAGGCGAAGCAGGTGACGTTCCACAGGAAGAAGAACCTGCAGTACTATGAGATCTCGGCGAAGTCGAACTACAACTTCGAGAAGCCTTATCTGTATCTGGCGAGGAAGCTGGCGGGGTGAGTCTCTGAGCACATATTGACAGATTTGGGGTGGCAATGGTGTAATTAAATAATTAATCTTGTGGTGAGGTTTTAGACACACGAGGCATGGAAGTTGGTTTGAGTGGTGGTGGTGCGAGAGTGGACTTGTGTGAGTGAAGACGACGGTTGGATTGGCTGATTGTAGCGAATGTCAGTTCGTGAGGAGTGGAATGTGGCTGAGAAGGTCGTGTGAGTGACGAGAGTTGTGACTTTTTTTGCAGTGACGTGAACCTGCACTTTGTGGAGTCGCCGGCACTGGCACCTCCGGAGGTTCCAATCGACCTGGTTGCTGTTCAACAGCACGAGGCAGAGTTGCTTGCTGCGACGCAATTGCCGCTGCCCGATGATGATGAAGATACATTCGACAGCTAGATAGCATGATAGAACCGTTGGTAGTAGGTCAGATTATGCCGAGCTGGTTGGCCGTATTCCTCGATTATATTGTTAAATCAGCTACTGCCCTTTGCGTCGGGAGAATGCAGTTTTTCAAGATCTTGATGATAATAGTTTTTAGAGTTTTTGTCGAGACTTTTGGACAACAGTCGAGATTCTCATCGCTTCGATTTATTGATCAAATTGAGCTTATTCGATTTCGTTTTGTGGTCCTTATCGACATTTTTCACTATTACTTAAACTGTTTCTGCCATGCAATTGCTTGTATGCTGCTTCAGCATATATTTGTTGTGATGTTACGGTTTGAGGATTTCTTGAAACAGATTCTTTTCAGTATGCTGGAACTT
>CAXARX010000036.1:0-20649 GCA_963971425.1 Bryoerythrophyllum caledonicum | reverse complement strand
AATCCGTACTTGACGGTACACTTCAAATCCACTCGAGGTCAAGAAATCCCCCGGCCCTCAGGTTTAGACGGACAGGACATAATTTAAGTGACCCGGAAGTGATGATTATCATCAAGTGACGAAGTGAAGGTAGGTATGCTGGGCCCTCTCATTGGAATCAGTGTACGATGAAGAACTAGGCAACGCCACCGATGAAATCCACGCTATCAAATCCACCAGCAAGTTATCTTGAGCAAGCGGAAAGTAAGAATCAGTGTAACTACCGCTTATTAGTACAGAACATCGGTCCAGTTGCATCTGATGATAGAGGAGCTAGCTAGCTACTCTCGTTTGACGAGCTTCCAGGACGAGATTCTCTCGGCCACTAGCTAGCTGGGCCATGCATGATCGATACCACTCACAATGTCCATAAACTCAATCTGTTTGCTCAGTCAAAAACACTAAAATGAAACCACACACAATAAACCCAGTGCGAGGATAAAAACAGCCAACGCTGCAGCCGGCACACTGTCGGCAAACGCCCTGCACTTCTGACTGCGTGGTCGTCAACTCCGCGCCACACAGCTTTCTATAAAAAACCCTCGTCACTCCCTATTCGCCTAGCACTGCGTCAACGATGCCGTGCCCTGGCAATGTACGGGGAGTACCGGCGTTTAGTTACAAGTTAGCCGGTTGAAATTGAGGATTTCCGAATGACACTGAAAACTCTCGGATGGAGTTCCGACCACAGAGAAGGGGTTTTCGGAAATGGACCGGATGAGAAAAAATAGTTTCGGCATTAAGACCGGTTGTTTTCACATTCTTACGGTTTTTTGCCTTTTGTATTTGGAAATTCCCGGTTTTCTACCGGTTAAGTTTGTGAGGTCTAGGCAATTTTTACTATAGGACATAGGGTCTTAGGGGTTTGCGAGGGGGGCAAGGGCTGCAAATTTATTTTTCGCGGTTGTTTAAAAAAAAATTTTAACGGGCGGGTTTAGGGGGCGGAACCGCGGGAGTCTTAGTCACGGGTGGCGCAGGGTGGCGCAGCCGCGTAGGAGACTGTTGAAGTTTAGGGTTTAGGGGTTGTGAGTTGCGAGTTCACCGCAGCAGCGGCGCTTCTTGCTTTCAGAGTTCTGGAGTTAGGGTGGGGTACTGGGGTGAGTGGGGTACTGGGGTCACGGACTCACGGGGCAGTCAAGGATTCGGTTTTCACTTTCATTGGTGCTGTCGGATCAAGTGCACAGGTCAACCATGCAAATTGAAGCGAGGTTCACTGACTTCACTCTCTCCGTAGTCCGCACTCAGTTGCGATCGAAATTGAGCACCTTCGCCAGAGAAACTCACCACTTGACGAGAGCGGCTACTACTGGAGAACTCCAAGCTACTAGACCAAGCTTTGAGAAGCGAAACTGATTCTCCTCGGTGTTTCGTGTCGCGTGCGTAGATCGAGATCTGTAATTGATTGCGCCTAGTCTTACTAGCTGTAGGGTTGAATGTTGGACAATGCGGGGTGACGACAGGGCAGATCAAGATTCAAGAGGTGTCTGCATTCACTGCCTTCCGTGCAACTCATTTCTTCGTAAGTTACCGCCTTACCTGCGCCCCTTGTTGTTAGTTCCCTTCAATCGTGGGTGAAGTTTCAAAGTTCTTCGGATGTGTAGAGTTTTGAGTTTTGATTCTTGCAAATTGTAGAATCATTTTCAGAAAGGCCGAAAAAGTTGCGGAGGTGGGATTAGGGGTGATATCGCGCTGCAGAAGGTAGCTCTTCCGTGTGTGTGTGTGCGCGTGTGTGGGTGTTTGTGTGTGAGTTTTGGTTTGGTATGCTCGGATTTTGTTTTTCAAACAGTGGTTAGGACCTATTAGGCAGGATTTTTGCAAACAGGTTTCGTGGTAGTGAAACAAAGGGGATTGCAATGACCAAATTTCCTGTTAAGTTACTGGTGCAAGATCGGTAGCTAGATGGTTTCAGTGACAGAGCAGAAGTTCTAGATTCTGCGACCTTTTGTATCTCCTGCTGCACACTGGTTTCATAATTATAATTATCCTATGTAATTGCAACTGACGTAACCGATATCAAGTAGGGAGTAATTAACTTCAGTTAGTTCCAACTAACAGCGATTATTGCCATTAATTAATTATTCCTGTGAGTCACAGTAAATCAGTATTTTCACACTAATTGTGGTAGTACGATCATAAGTGTTAGTCGCAGTAATGGAGTAAAAAACTACATTTGAAGTCACTCTAATTCTGTGTTTTCAGTAAATAAAATAGCAATATTCAGTGTAGTAAAAAGACTGTGTGTGGTTTAAGGTTTTTAATTTCTACTAAATCTATGAATGCAATCCAGTTTGACGAGGTCTGACATACTCCTGAAATCTAGACAATCCTTTATCGATCGCACCTTGACTTTCATTGCTCCCGGTGCTCTGAATCTTTTTTGCATTGAAGGAGGTCTTTTTTGTTTCTTTGATTGAGTGTCGTGAGTCATGACATAGATTTCTGTGACCGACTTTGAAAAAAGTGTTCGATTTCCTGGAACCTCGAATGCGTGATTGAACGTTTCAGATGTATGATCGATTTGGACTTGTAAGACCATTGTGAGGTTTGATGTTTGGAAAATTCATCATGAATGATGTTGAGTCATCATTGTTGTGGCAATAATGCAGAGGCACAAATAAGTACTTTTGAATCATAAAACTGAAACTGAGTTGTAGGGTTGAATGCTGGACAATGCGGGGTGACGACAGGGCAGATTAAGATTCAAGAGGTGTCTGCATTCACTGCCTTCCGTGCAACTCATTTCCTCGTAAGTTACCGCCTTACCTGCGCCCCTTGTTGTTAGTTCCCTTCAATCGTGGGTGAAGTTTCAAAGTTCTTCGGATGTGTAGAATTTTGAGTTTTGATTCTTGCAAATTGTAGAATCATTTTCAGAAAGGCCGAAAAAGTTGCGGAGGTGGGATTAGGGGTGATATCGCGTTGCGTTCTTTACGGTAACATTCCTCTTCCGTTTTTGCATTGTTTGGTGTTGTCTTTCATCCCGTTCCTGTTATATTCACGTAATCACGTTCATAGTGTTGTACTTTGTAGTCTTTGGTTTTGGTTTACGGTTTTACTTCATACTAGCGTTTTGATGTTGTGGGGTTGTGGATTGTGGGCTGTAGGTTGTCATGGCGAAACGGCAAAGATCCTTGCGACATCATTTTTTCTCAAAGTCCAGAGAGATGGAGGCGGAGCAGCCGGTGGAGTTGCTGTCATCGGACTCCAACATGTCTGGTGGTCCTTCAAGTGCTGATTCGACGACTACTCGGCCTATGAGTGAAGTAGAGATTGCTCAAAATAACTGGAAGGACCAATGGTCCACGCAATTCGATTGGATACATTTCTGCCGAGAGGTTGGAAGAGTGTTCTGCAGGGTTTGTAAGGATAAGGGAGGTCGATCCACTTACGCAAAAGAGGGGTCCAGGAATCTCAAAGTTTCTGCTTTCCACGACCATGCTCGCTCCATTGAGCATCGACGCCTTTCCTGGGCTATGCACAGTGGTGAAAAATTCATGGAAAAGGCAATTGTGCAAGGCCAGCGAGCCTGTGATGAGGCTGTTTCATCACTAATGAGAGCAGCCTACTTTGTAGGGAAACAATCCTTACCGTATGCTAAATTTCCAGCATTGTGCAAGTTGCTGGTGAGCGTAAAAGCTCCAATGACGGTATCCATGTACCAAGATGAGAAATCTTGTTCTGACCTTATGTGGTGCATATCAGTGGTGATTCAGAAGAAAATTATTAATCGAATTCGAAATTCTGCTTTCTTTGGTGTTATGGTCGATGAATCTACTGACATAAGTGTGACAGGTCACTTGGTTGTGTTTGCAACTATAGTCGAGGAAGGACTGCCCGTTACTCTTTTCTTAGGCTTGTTGGAGATTGAAGGGGGGAAGAAGGATGCTGCAGTTATTTTCGAGACACTCATCGGGCACTTGCGGCGATGGGGGTTGGACCTGCGCAAGTTCGTAGGCTTCGGCAGTGACGGGGCGAGCACAATGGTGGGAGCGCATGGCGGGGTAGCAACTCGCATCAAGCAACAGGTAAATCCTTACCTTTTATCGTGCCATTGTGTTGCACATCGCACCAACCTGGCAGCCCTAGACGCTGCAAAGTCTGCTGACTGCAAGGCCATATCTAGTGAAGTCGATTCAATCTTGAATTCTGTAGCCGGATTTTTTCACAAGTCCAGCAAGCGCAAACACGCGCTGGTGGCCTTGCAAGCTGAACTCTTTGATGCTCGTAGAAGTATGAAACGGTATCACAAGATTCGGTGGCTAAGTCGATGGCAGGCAGTGACTTCGTTGTGTGATTCGCTAGAGTCAGTCCTTTGCTACTTCCGTGACTTTGAGGATCGGGAATTGGGTACCGCTGCTGCCATTTTGTCTAAACTGTCTGAGTTCAAATTCATTTACATTCTTTTTTTTCTTGCTGATATTTTGCATTGTTTGGCTCTACTGTCAAAGGTTTTCCAATGCAAGTTTGTCGATGTTTCTACTATAGGTAGTATAGTCAGGACAGAAATTGCACAGATTCGCATGTTGTTCATTGTTGAGAGCACTGACTTGAATGTGTCGACTTTTAATGAGGATACAGGCTACCACGTCCTCCCTGAGTATGGTCCGCTTGGGGGTCATCTTAGGAGGCTAGCATCTGAAATTCATGGAAACATGTTCCATGAATTTCAAATGAAACGCTCACGTTTGGGGAGTGACTTACAAGAGGCCTTGGAATTCCAACGAAATTTTGCTGAAGCTGTTTGTGCAGGGTTAGATGCTCGATTCTCTGACAACGACATCATATCTTGCTTCAAGATATTAAATCCCTCCAACATGCCCTCCAAGCAAGTAGGGTTACAGTCTTGGGGGGTGACTGAGTTGGATTCATTGCTGAATTTGTATGGAGTTGATAGATCGCATGCTGGTTTTTCTTACCCTCCGTTTCTCAACATTGATGCATGTAAAAAAGAGTTTTTGTCCTTCAAATTGCAGTGTACAACTGAATGGGGGGACAAAAACTTCCGTGATTTGTGGGGAATGATAACTTGGAATCATTCCCTTCAAACCAGGTATCCAAACTTACTCATTCTAGCTGAATTAGCTAGAGTGCAATGTGTGTCCACTGCGACATGCGAGAGAGCATTCTCTGTGCAAAATTTAATTAAAACTAGGGTTCGAAATAGGTTAGGGTCTAGGAATTTGGAGGCTATGTTGAGGATTGCTTTGGAAGGGCCTGATGAGGATTATGAGGATGTTCTAGTTGATGCTGTTTTGTTGTGGAAGAATGAATCAAAATACAAATTCCTCTATGCTAATCCAACAACTTACTTATGTGATTCAGAGAGACAGCCTAGCCCTAGCGACACATCTTTCTCTTCAGCAGGTGTGGGAAGCAAGTCATAACTTTGACGTGAAGTTTATGGACTTATGGAGTTATTTTATTCATTTTATGTTTGCTTCATTGTATGTTTATTTCATTGTATGAATGCTGCATTATATGTTTGCTTCATAATTGTATGTTTGTTTCATTGTATGTTTGCTACATTGTATATTTGCTTCATAATTGTATGTTTGCTTATGCAATGTGTGTTGTGGGATTGTGACGTACTAATCAGCCTCCCCAAAATGCATGGACCCTCTCTTGGATCCGTGCATTTTAGGAAGGCTAAATCCTAGGCCCTAAGACGGTAGGGGCAATATGCCAGGTTCAAATCCTGCCTGGGATGATACAAAATTCTGATAAACCCCCTTAAAAGCAACACAATGTAGAAAGAATTGTGTAAACCGACCACAAATCCAAAGTTCCGGAAAATTGCCAAATGGAAATTAAAAGTGACGGCAATTGAACCGATAGAAAACTTCATTTTTAGGAAATGAACTGACAATTTTTAAAAAAATTCGGCTGCCTTCCGGGCAAATTTTGAAATTTCCGAGCCCGATCAGAATTTGGCGGATTTAGACCGAAATTTCTACAGAACTCCCCGGACTGTGTGCCCTGGTGACACGGACTACCAGAAGCACTTCATGAGCTCCTTTTCGGACTCCGTCGGAAACAGTATAAACTAGGGAAGGTACATTACCAAATTAATATCAGTCCCTGCCGTAACTATTCGGTACTGACAGTACACAGTATCCGTCAATAGTACCGTTACGTACTTGTCCTCGATTGTTCGTGCAAGAGGCTGTAATTCTAGCTGATCGTCGCAGTGATCGATTGACTGAATTCTCGTCCAGTTCGTACACCCATTTATTTTTTGATCGAATTGTCGCTGTAAGTCGTTACGATGGTGGAGTTGTTCAGCGTTCCGGCGTTCTTCATCCTGTTTCGGGAGACGCTGGAGGCCGCCATCATCCTGTCAGTGATGATGGTGCTCCTCGACCGAATAGTAGAGGACACGGCCATGCGGCGGCGCATGAAGAAGCATGTGTGGGCGGGTGTGGTGGTGGGTGTGCTGCTGTCACTGATGGGGGCGACGATTTTCATCTCGCTCTACTACACGGTTGCCAAGGAGGCGTGGGAAAGCTCGGAGCCGCTCTGGGAGGGCATTCTGTCGCTGATCGCCGTGATACTCATCACCATCATGGGATTCTCCATGATCCGGGTGGACACATGGCGAGCCAAGTGGGAGAAGAAGCTGACGAAGGTGACGGTGGATACACTGAACAAGCAGGGCGACGTGCAGAGCAAGCGCAGCAAGTATGCGCTGTTCCTGTTGCCGTTGAGCATCGTGCTGCGCGAGGGTGTGGAGGCTGTGGTGTTCCTGGGCGGCGTGGGGCTGGACGGGTCCGGCACAGCAGTACCCATTCCAGCCGTGGTGGGCGCGTTGTGCGGCATCCTGGTGGGCTACATCCTGTACAAGGGGGGAACCAGCGTGGGACTCAAGTGGTTCCTGGTGTTCTCGTCGCTGCTGCTGTTCGTGATAGCGGCGGGGCTGTTTGCGGGCGCCGTGCACGAGTTCGAGGAGTACACGGAGAACGAGCACATTCTGTGGGAGCTGCATTGCTGCCACCACGACGACGACGGCATCTGGAAGATCCTGAACGCCATCGTGGGTTGGCGCGACGAAGCCACGACGGGCACGCTGTCGGCGTACATCTGCTACTGGGTGGCGGTGGTGGTGATCTTCGTGGTGCTGAGAATGAAGTGGAAGCGCGACGCGGATCGCGAAGCCGCGGAGAATAAGCTCACCGACCGCTCCACTATGGAGCCGACAGTCTCACCTGTGTAACCAACAGAGAACAATGACATCCATCACGGATTTTGTCGAAGCCAAGTTTTAATATTCTCACGCATTCTCACGCATGAGATGCTGCTGGTTCAATTTGCTCCTTCCATTCTCAGTGACGCATTATGAAACCATTAAAATTGTCTTCAACCAGTAAAAAATTGTGTACTTGAAGCCGTCTGAGAACGTAAAACAGATGGCGTGGACTAGCAATTCATGGTCGAAGTGCAATTAACTGAGTGTGGGAAGAAACGTCGGTTTGATTACTCGAAGCGAGCATGAGAGCGTCAAGTTGGCTTTCGAAACGTGAAGGTCAAATCCATCGATGGATAGATTCTTTCTTGTTGCAATCCATAGATTACTTAGCCTTTGGGTGCGGTTTCAATTGTACTATATACCTTTTAACATCGAATGATATAATTTGATGTACATTACAGTGTTGTAACAACAACCTCTGTATCTTATGTTTTCGTATTTGAGATTCCATTTTATTGTTATGGTTTCAATGGGAGAGGAATGCAATTCTTATTATGTGAAATTCATCTCAAGGGTTAGTGCAGTTTTGTAATTTGTGACATGTACTGCAATTTATTTCATATATATGAGACAGTTGCAGAGGATTCATATTTAAAAGTATTCCACCGAAACACCTCTGACACCGAAATCACCATAATTATGTTGTGGTCGGTATTTACTAAGGCAGGTGGCTCTATAAGCAACCTGGCTCTAAAAGTAAGACAAAGGTACATTTTACTTTCTTCAGTGTACCAAACTTGTACATTTCAAGAGGGGGTTGCTTTTAGGGCCACTGCACACTGTGTGCAAAGGTCGGAAGGCAATGAGATTGCAAGAATCCAAAGGTTTGGCCTCTCGACCCTTCACACTACAAAGCACGCAAACTCTAAAGTCTATTGATTTATTGACCTCTTGAACGCTTACAGGGCAACACTTTTTTTATCAAAGTGATTGCCTCTCGATCGAAGTTTGGGTTCAGCAAAAGTGGAGACCCAAACTTTGATTGAGAGTCCGTTGATTATTTTTCACTATAAACTAATTACCTATTTGTAGCTCATTTTCTTTGACCTCTCAACAAAATTAGGGCACTCAATCTTTATGGCCTCTCCACTTGGTTGGCCATAGTGTGAAGCGGCCCTTAGAAACCACTGGTTTCAATTTCAAAAATTTGTAACTAATTCTAGGAAGGTCCGAAAACTATAAAAACAACTTAGATTAGATGCCAATTCTATTTTTCTTCCTACCAAAATTTACTAGAAAATGTTTCAAGGAGATTTGCTTCCTTGAAAATGCAATTAGCTCATTCAGGGTTGCTTTAAGAGCCTCCTACTTTAATGTTTTTACTAATTCTTTTTCATAATAGTGGTAAATTTCTTTACATTTTTACAATGGATGAATGTATCCATTATAGGGATGCACCTTTAGTTGGATTAATTGTCTTCCTTGCACATATTTTGAGCAACGTTGAGTTGAGTCGGCTTGTTTGAGGTGTTGAGTTGCTTGAGAGATGTTTAGTACGGTTATTTTGATGGCGAACAATGTTTTTCTTAAGATTAGAGATCTCAAAACTTTCGCAATGAGAGACTACCACATGATAACATGCTTTATAACAAATGATTTAGAAAGAACTAAGAAGAGTATTAAAAAAAACTCATAATTATAACTTATCCAAGCTCAAGGTATCTTCAAAAAGTTCAAATTATATTGAAGGTACAAATGAATATTAAGATCGATTAAGCTATAATTATACATTATTCAAATTTATTTTATTTTATTTATTTTAAAAAAAAAATTACCTTCAACATATATACAAGTCTTATCATGTACAAATAAATATTAATGTAATTATAGTAGACATGGTAACTTTACAACTAGTGAAGTTTTTATAAAATGTTAAATGAGAGTAAAGAAATTAAAAGAGACTCATAATTGGAGCATTCTCAAAAAGTTTTTTGTATTGGGGTCACTCAAATTTTAAATATCTCAAAAGTATAAATTCTTCAACTGAAATTTATTCTCCAATCTAAAGAGTCAATAATTGTATCATAACTACAACATTTAAGAGAACCAACCCCAAAAAAATGCTAAACCGCTTCAATTTTTGAATCTTCCATCACAAATTTAACCAAATATGGATAGTGAATTCTTGAGGCTCTAGAGCCTATGTGATGTTTATCAACATGAGCAAAACCTATTCTATTAGGAAATAGTATTTGATATTCAAAATACGAGAATCTCTCCAAAAAAGTTGTGCATAAATTTAAAGTACTTCAATCCATAGATTCTATTGTTAGTATTTGGATTTACAATAGTTCCATCTATATCTTTTTTTAATATTATTGCATGATTAATGATGTTTCCATTACCATGTTCTATATCCCTATTCTTAAAATTCCTCGTCATTTGGATGATTAGAATAGAGATAAGGAAGGTGAAGGCTAAGGCTTTCACCAGCTTAAAATGGCTTCAACAAAAGGTGAGTCTTGCGTGTTAAATTCTCGACTTCAGAATTTTTAACTTTGATTGATGGTTTGTTTACACAAGGGTGTGCAAGGGCCATTGCAAAAGGGCATCTTTGTAGCCTCTACACACTTGCACACACATGCTCACTTATTTTTATTTACCTATTCTTTTCACACATGTAACAAGAAGGGTAATTACCTTATGAAGGAAGTACTTGTTCAAGAATTCTATCAACAGTTGGAAAATATCGGTAATGACATCCAGTTTGGGGTAGCAATTTGGGAGGGAGTTGCGCAGTCACACCCCGCTGCCACATATTATAACGAGTATAGTGGGCACTAATTTCCTCACAAAGTATAACACACAAGTGCTCTAACCTGTTGCAGATAGTCAACCTTCGATTTTGGATTATTAGGTTTCTACTCCAATGTAGTCGAACCATTTCCTCGCGAAGATGAAATCGTACATAAATTTGAACGAACCCATTTTGGTTTACGCAGGTTCAAACGAAAAAACACACTCACAAGATTTAATTTGGCCCACCCCTGTCTGGTGTATAATATACATACTCTAATGACAAGGAAGAAAAATATTCACCTAAGGATAACCTTGATAAGTTGAAATCTCCTCGACTCTATTGCTGCACCGAAAACTTCATGGCGTTTCATAATAGCAGTGTCAAACCCAAAAAGCACAATAATCCTTCGAGAAAATACGCCCTCCTGGACTCTCACCCTCGTCTGTTGGAAGGTGACAATTGATAGTTTTGAGTAGTCACGACTATGTGTTCTAACCTACCACTGGGGTTGGTCACAAGATAAGCACGACGATAATTAAGCTTATTTGCCGTGAACGAGGTTCATGCGAAACCCAAACTCATTTGCTATGAAATAATTTCGTGCAAAATGCTTGAGTGAGACAAACCGAAGGAGTTTACCAAATTTAACCGAGCGACTTAAAATAATCTACGGCCTCATAAGAAGGGGGTCTCAAACCTCATTTTGATAATCTCCACTATGTTTAATTTCTTTTTGTAAGTTGATTAGTAGAATTGTGGATTATTTTGTAATGAGGTTTGGCAATCCCTAATGAGAATTGTCAGACTGCTGTACTAAATTAAACTTTTGGGTATATCCGTTGCTAGGATTAGTTGAATAAATCTGTTATAGGTACATCTGCTATTAGGATATAATCTGTTTCAGATGCATCTGTTTTGATACATACCATTTTTAAGTGGACTAGCAGCTTGGATCAAACCGCGGTATACTGGTACAGTACACGCAAAGAACCTTAGAGAACATTTTCGAGGAAGATTTTGTACATTTCCTCCACAAATCTCTGGTACCTGTATTAACTGAGACCCTGACCCAGAGCGCTGACTAGTGAGTAAATAAATAATTTACAGCTTGCATTGTTCAATACACACTGTCATAATATGGAAAGAATCAATGTTCTCGTGCAAAAAATTTCGTTCAACTCCTATGAAAGTGTTCTCACAATTGCAATGCTAACCTACGAAGTTGAGTCCGATCGATCAGCATGTTGAACCCTACGTCGTTCCTCATATGTTGCTTCAAAGACACAACAGCCAGAAAAACAGAGTAAGAGCCCAAATTCTTGGAACACCAGGGGGTCAGATATGCAAAAGCTCACGTGAAAATTAAGACCTGGTGAAGAGTTGCACTTACGTTGAGTAAGACGCTTCCGAAGAGGAATATGTACACCTTTCCTGCTTAGTGGATTTCTTGGCTTAGTGGATTCCTTGGCTGCACAATCACAATTCATATCATCCTTTTAAGCATCGACGGTATCACAGAAATTGCGGAAGGTTCAAGTTCCACCGAAATCCGTATTGGCTGACGGTATGACTACATGATGGCATTCTAACCTGGAGGTGGGAGTTCCAGCAATCCCTGCAAAAGAAGAGAAGAGTGCACGATAGAGGTCT
The DNA here is from genome assembly GCA_963971425.1 of Bryoerythrophyllum caledonicum. Lineage (NCBI taxonomy): Eukaryota > Viridiplantae > Streptophyta > Bryopsida > Pottiales > Pottiaceae > Bryoerythrophyllum > Bryoerythrophyllum caledonicum. The sequence goes on along the minus strand of CAXARX010000036.1, from coordinate 8,980 downwards.
CCAACAAAGACTCCAAGTGCAGACGAAGGTGTTTCGCAGCATCTGCGACATTAGTGAACACGAATGAACAATGAATCGTTAAAAGACATACCTGAATCATTAAAAGATGAGTTTATGCTCATGTACAACCCTTGCATAGAATGGACAAACTCGAGACAATAAGGCCCGTGGACAAATAACCCTCAACGTCTCACAACTTCCCCCCATTAGTTTGACAAAGTTATTAAAGGTAAACTAGTATTCATCTAACAGAACATCAAAGTTATGTCAAGGTAATGTTGATTTAACAGTTGTAGTTGTCAATGTTAATGTCAATCATAGTAACTTTGACTTAACAGTAACGCCCTATGAGGACCGCATGAATCTAATGCCAATTCACTTCACAGTAAGAACTTCGTTAATCAGAGGAGAGGGGGCTTTCGTCATGAAATCATATTCATTGCAATCTTGGTAATAGCCACGCATTAACGTACCAGGGTGGATGTGAAAAGCAAGGCCCTGGTATCCGCATTGAAAGAGGAGGAGGGGCGATTCAGGTGCCATGATGTATTGTGGCTTTCTCACATAATTTTTCACATCTAGCATCTCCTCAACGATCTGCACCACACAATGTCAGTGCCTCCCTATTCAGCCTAAGCGAAAGTCCTATGATAACGTAACATAAAACGAAAAAGAAAAGGAAATCTGGAAGGGTTGCACGAAACTGACAAAACTGTGCTCCTGGTAAGTCATCTAATGAGAGTAAGTTAACTTACTGTTGGTGACTCATGACCATAGCCCACCATAAAGAGCACTGCAGCCATACATCGAACTTGATGCCACAGAAATGCAGTCCCTTTCACTTTCATAATCCAAACAGATTTTCCGCCCCACCTGAAAAGCAGAATACGATCAGCAGAAGTCGAGATATAGACAACAAAGGATCAGATTGTCAAATTGATACTACAAAAAGTTCATAACATTAATCCCTAAATAACCTGAATTTCCACTGCGGCCATGTTGTTTTGCGGGCATTTTTACATATAATTGCTACCATATTGCGCTACACCTATGTATTTGAGTACATTGGGTTTCAATAAATGAGATAGACTATACATACAAATATATGTTGGTCGTATATGTGGGATGTTTATGGGTTATTAGTAGTTAGACTTACATCCCCTATCATTCTAAGGTGTCTCAGGAATACATTGTCGTTTCAGAGGTGTTTGATTCCTCTGTGGCGTCCATCTCACACCAATAAGGAAGCAGATGGTTCTTACTCTTCGTTACAAGGCATTAAGTCGAAATTGGAGATCGTACGCATGTAATTATGCACATTGACAGCGTCCATCTTGCAGAAGTTTGTAAAGTCATGCTCTCCTTCAAATTTCTTACAAGCAACCTTCATTGCCTGCAGGAAAAATAAGCAAAAGTGGATCTTACGACAGTCCTGATAATAGTTTACAATGATATACAAAAATTGAAAAAGTAATATTAAAAGAAAAAACATTGTCTTCTCTATCAAAGCATAAAAGTTAGGTTGCATACATCAATATTGAGACCATTGCCGATGAAGAAATATTTGTACTCACGAGAAAAACAACTGAATCTGGAAACCCCCCATGCACCAAGCAAAGTGTGCTATATTGAGATGTCCATCAGGTCATGAAAACTTTCAATATTAACAAGCACAGTCGAACACCAAATGTACAACTTGAGATCTTAACCCCCAAGTGCCGAAGATAAAAACATAAAATTCGATTTGGAAGTTAGGTATTGATTATAGCACTAGTGGAAATGGGGGCGCTGCCGACGAAGCTCCCCAAGCAAGTGGTGACGAGTTCCACGCAGGAACAGGAAACTTGCGTGGGGAGCTCCGTCGGCAGCGTCACTTTTTCCACTAGTGTAGTAACTTTCTGTCATTCGAGAATGTGAAGAATGATATCTTTACTCTATTAGTAGATTCTGCTAACTTCCTTGAAGCTTTCTAAATGATTCATTTCAAACCTAAAGATATGAAACAGCCACTTCTGGCCATCCGAGGTTAACGATAAGACAAGCCAGAAGCAATTTTTCGTGTAGCAACTTTATAATAACTACCAGATGGAGAAATCAGGCTCGGACAATGTAGCATTGTGACATTATATTAATTGCCGTGCACAAAATGAAAGACAAGTTCGAAATCAAATACCTGGCATTAAATCCTGGTGGGACAGGACACCAACCAAGTACTCGTATATCCTCGGGAAGACCTCTATTCAGAGTTCCTACGTAGTCAAGTTCATCCTCAACTGCTGTACCAGCAAAACACACACAAATAATTTCAGTCTGTCATGATAATCCTCTAAACAGTTTCAGCGATGAATAAGATCACCAACTCAAAGACCTTGAGTAGCTGAAAGAACATTTGCGAGAATTGGATGAATTACATGCTGTTCGAGCAAAATGCTCCTCCTCACTACGAGCTGCTCGAGCCATTGCCACTCTGTCACCATCATGCTGAATGGCATCCATGACAGATCCCACAGCCTTGGTATTCGAGCCATATGTTTCTCCGTCTTGAATACTGCTCAAGCTCTCTGAATTAGGATCATTTTCAGTATCTTCCGTAGACACACGCCTATTTGACCGAAGATATAATGCAATAACCTGCAAAATGTTGCGAGTCCAAGAACTCAGATGAACGGCAATTTAATCCAAGAGCTTGGTAAATAATGTAGTATGCACACAACCTATATATCTCAACAAAACAACTTAGTCAAATGATTGCCCAAGACAAATATAGAAATTCACCTTTGGAACCTAATAATCAATTGTAGGAACTTTCAAAAAAACAGTTCTATCGTATAAAAATGAGAAGTATGATTTCTTCATTCTATTGGTACATTTTATTACCTTCCTTGAAGCTTCCTAAATAATTTAGACATGGAAGTGGTCACTTTTGGCAATTTGGGCACGTAGGGGTACAAGTAATCAAATCATTGGAGAACCAAACACAAAAGAACAGAGAAGATGAAGAAAAAAGAAGAGAAGTGGACCTGAAGAACCAAAAGATAAGCATTCAAGTTCTCTGTAGACATTACTTATGAATTAACCGGGTGGTCTGGGAAATATGGGATGATTACCCAAGATGATGAGACGCAAGTATCAGACCTGACCAGTGGCAGACACCCCTTTATCCGTGCGGCCACATCGTGTGTACTTTGCTTCTGCCGCGGTCCCAGAAATCAACCGCGTTCTTTGAAGAGCAGCAAAAAGTTCTGCCTGAAGAAATATTGCCACTGGTGCGATGGGTTACCAAAATAGCCATAAATGCAGCAATAACTTCTTGCTAACTAAGCACAAAAACGTGCAGTATGATTAGAAAATGGATCATTAGAAATACGTGTCTTGACGACTAGTCAAGTCGAGTTATCACCTCCACTGTCTCCTGTGACCCAACTTGTGATGCAAACCCTTGGTACCTACACAGAGAAAACAGAATTCATTTGAGCAAATACTATACAAACCAGTCTCATTACGAACTAAATAAGAGATAGTTTTCCAGAATCCAGATTACCCCTATGAGATCGTTCTACATTGGGATGCAAGAGTAACGTAAGCACGTACCTGTTGCCTAGATACATAACTTTCAATGCTACATGATGAGTGCAATATTGGGGCATGCTTCTTGCCATAGCATCTGCATCACCCATGCCACAGGAACCATAAATTAGCGCCAAATGCAGCGGTTTCCATTTCTATAGGAGTTGAAATAAGGAAGGTAACAAAACTTACCAGAAATCATGTCCTACATGTTTGCACAATAAAATTGTGCTTTCATTTAAAGATTGTGCTTTCATTTTTACAATGGGCAATCGAAACGTTACTCAAGAACACATTGATAATGTTCTCATCTTTACGCACGTTAAATTCGTTCAGATTAGACATGCAACCCATACTTCTCTTTTTCATTCGTTTCTCCGCCTTTTTCATTCGTTTTTCCCCCACCACAGCCACTTTGTTGTCAAGAGTTCGATTCTCAATTTGGCACTCCAAAACATCCACTGGCTGAGCAGCTCCCTCTGGCGTTGAAGATGTGCCTCCGGGATCAGTTTGCAGCAATGACTCTTCACAGCCAACCTGCGGAATATTGAATCAGCTGGCAATTTCAACTCCTAAAGATCCGAGGATTATGAAATTATCATGTGGTGAAAGTCAATAATTCTCATGAAATCACAGTTCATATCACCAGAATTAGTGACCAGCATTCCTCCATAGATAAATGCATTTGGACAAAAAAAGAATCTCCGTATGACCTCCAAAAACATGTGATCTTGTAGAAATACCTCCTGTATGAGTGTCAGCAGATTAAGTACCTTCTTCATAAGATTCGTCTCGAATACCGCCAAACGAGTTTTCAACGTCCCATTTTCCTTCCGAAGAGTCTGTACAAAGAGAACAAAAATACCTGCATCTAGTCAATGCTGAAAAACTTAACTAACCCTTGACCCCACACACTAAACGGAGCTCAGTGTTGTTATCCTTAAACCCTGAACCCTAAACCAGGTTAGTAGTAACAAAAAAACCGCTCTACAGCAAAGCATTTGAGCAAATTCTTCACCAAAAAACCCGTGAGAAGACCAAACAAGATTCAAGGTTTCTCTGTTAAAAAATTCGCAACCCTAAAATCAAACGCATTCATGATTCTGGAACTAATACTCTTTGCAGCTTGATTGAAGGCAAAAACTATGAAACTGTACCCGAGGAAAGAGAAGGAAGTACCTCATTCTGGCCCTGCAGATTCGCAACAACAGACTCAAGTTCCTTCACCTTGGACCTCAAGTCCATGTCCTCCTCCGTCATGGTAATGACATTTGAACTGTCAAGGAGAAGCAAACAATTGCAGCACTCATAATCCTGAACCAGGCTTAGAAATATCCCCTTTCACACAAACCTTTTATTATAGTGTTCAAATTGATAGTACCACTGTTATGTGGACCTTGACCCAAGATGAACAAACACTCCATTCACATTGTTCCTTGGAGGTTTGGTGTTCATGTGTGTACACATACATACACATGTGCTTGTAACACTAAATTAGGGATAATTGAATTTGACCAAATGCATTGTTCGGAGGCCATTGTTCTCCCCAATTTGATGAACGTGAAAATTTTATCCCCTTACACTATTGAGTTTCATTGGTTCCAAAAAAAAACATGAGAATCATTAAAATCAAAAATTCAAATGAGACAATTGAGTTATTTGTAAAGTACTCTAAACGTGGGTTCAAACCCATGAGTTTGGTGAAAAAGTCGGATGAGTTTAAAAAGTCGAAATAAAAGTGGGTATGAAACTTATTTTTCCATCGAAATGGTGCCTAAAAAAGTTTGGTCCTCACTTTTGAAGTTGTGTGACATAAGTATCTTGTAAAAAAGTTTGACACTTCAACTATAGTTGCCTTTTCAACTTCCAAAAAAGTCATACCCAGTGGGGGAGACTTCACAAATAACTCAAATGTCCAAGCAAAAATTTGTGCAATACAATTTTTATTACTATATGGTAAAAAATTCAAATCAAACATTTAAATTTGCTTTAATTAAATCCACACTCTACAAATTGCACTTTCTCTGCACTATCTTATTTTAAGAAAATTCTCTCAACTCACTATTCCCTCTGTTGCTCCACCTATTTCACTTGTGGAGTTCAATGCACCATCTCGGGTGTTTCACAAATCACTTGAACTGTTTAAGTTTGTAAACTATTCTATGGCCTCACTTTCCAACCGTCGTTCCTTAAGTAAAGCATTAATTTCTTGAAGGCAAGGTAGATCAATATAATCCAACGCCCTTGTCACCATAGCATCCATCACGATAGACGGAATGGTATATGCATGCACAAAATAGTAGGTTGTAATTTGAAATTTAGAACAAAAACGCAAAATTAAACATTGTTTAGGATTTATTATTTGAAAAACTTCCAAAAAACAATGAAAACAGTCTTATGAAGCAAAAATTGCTAAAAGTAGCATATACAGTTTGAAAATAGTCCATAAATGTAAAATTCTGTATTTGATAGGGTTTGTTGTAAAATTTGTTGTTTCTACTAACTTCAAAAAATGATGAAAATAGCCTCACGTAGCGGAAGTTACTATAAAAAAGTATGTTGAAGTTAAAATGTAGAGTATAAATGCAAAATTGAACATTGTGTTAGGTGAGTTGTTTAAAAAACTTCAAAAAGCCATGAAAATAGCCTCATGTACCAAAAGTTACTAGAAATAGCATGTTGTAGTTTGAAATATAGAGCAAAATATAAAATTGAACAATATGTAGCATTCGCTATTTAAAAGACTTTAAAAACAATGAGAATGGTCTAACTTAGCAAAAATTACTAAAAATAGTAGGTTGTAGTTTCAAATTTAAAGCAAAAATGCAAAATTGAACATTACACAAGGTTTGTTATTTTAAAAACTTCAAAAAACAATGAAAACCGTTTAACATAGCAAAAGTTACTAAAATAGTAGATTTTAGTTTCAAATTTAAAGCAAAAAATACAAAAATGCACATTATGTAGGGTTTGTTGTTTACAAGACTTTAGAAAACAATGAAAATGGCCTAATGTAGCAAAAGTTACTAAAATAGCACATTGAAGGGATGAAATTTAAAGCAAAAACGCAAAATTGAACATTGAGAAGGGTTTATTATTTTAAAAGATTTCCAAAAACAATGAAAATGGCCTAATGTAGCAAAAGTTACTAAAAATAGCTTGTTGTAGTTTCAAATTTAAAGCAAAAACACCAAATTGTTGTGTAGGGTTTGTTGTTTAAAACACTTCACAAAAGGATAAAAACGGCCTAATGAAAATGAAAATTAAAACAAATGAAATTGTTGAAGTTAGGTATAGAAAGTCTTCTCTAGAAATTTGAAACTCAAAAAGTTACTATTCAATCTCGCAAAGAGAAGAAAATCAAGTCAGTTGAGTAAGTTTTAATGAATTTTACAAATTTTGACAAATTTCTATATGTGCAAAACTTCTATAAATTAAATTAAATTAATTATGCAATTTCTTTTGCAATATTTCTCATGAAGAAAACTTACAAGAGGTGAGGAAAGTAATGAAAATGAGAGAAAGTGGTAGAGAATGTCAATTACATTGTTTGAATTAAAAAAGTTTTTAAAAAGGGCTTTCAAGAAGCGATGTGATACTCTCTCCAAGACTTTTCCAAATCGCATTAGGCAAACCCACGGAAGTCCGCAGGGTGCCTAGGTCTAGGCTCGACTCCAGGTAGGGTCGACAGTTACTCCAGCCAAGGCGGCCTAGTTTCCAAGACTTGGCGGGCCATGCCAAGCCAAGTAATGGCCAATTTTTAATTTTTTTTAAATTTTAATTTAAAAAATAAAATACTAATAAATTAAAAAATTTAAAATTTTAATCTACAAATATCATTTTAATTTTTTAAATTTCAAGATTTTTTTATTTTCCAGTTTCATTTTTGAAAATTAAATTTTTTGATAAGGTTGGAGGGGGGGATTATAATATTTATAATATTTTCATATTGGGTTGGGGGACGAGGTTATTGTGCTGGCGTGGAGCGTGGAGCAAGGAGCAAGAATTACTGTTAGGATTTGATAATGATGAAATTTTTTCTATAAATAGGGATTTTGAAGTCAATATTTTGCCCAAAATACTATTTTTTGTGAAAATTGGGACATATTACGGTAGATGTAGAAGACCTTTCAATCATCTTTTTTTACAAAGCTGAGTAACTTCATTTGGTCTAAAGAGTTGAAAATAATTGAATAGTAGAAAATCGGTGGCTAGAGGGGCCTTCGGCACTTAGTTCTGGCACCCATGCTTGTCGTAGTAAGTACCAAGTTTCACCCATGCATGTCCGCCTTGTGGACAAAATTTTGAAAATAATTGTTGAAATAAAAATATTACAAATTTATCTCCTTTTCGGTTTATGGTTTATTTAATTTTCTCTAGAAAGGTGTACTGTATGGCGGGCCTTCATTTATAGCATTCTCATTGAGGTTAAGGTTTTGAGCCTGCCGAACTTGAGATATACTTGTTGTAATTCGTAATGAGATTTAGATTCGCTAACCAATATTTGAAACATGTCAATGTTTCAGATTTACAAATGAGTTCCTAAAGCTGATAGTGACCCTTTAGTCTCACTACCATTTTTAATTTATACCATGAGGACTACACTTGCTCGATTACAACTATTTGATATTTGATGACAATTGGTGAAGCTATGGAATGCGGCTTCATAAGATACCGCTCTCTAGAATCTCCTTCACTTCACTAAAGCTAAAACTTGGAGCATGTATGAATGCATCTCTCTCGGAGTTTAGGGTGCCTACGACACTGAAGACAAAATAAAGATGTTTGCAACTTGCCCACCCCTCACGTTTATCCAGCGACTTCTTTGACATGTCTTTGAAGTACTCACAAAAGCACTCAGAGAAAGTGCCAATAGTGATGAAGTATTGTTGAACATTTGGTGGAGCTCTAGAATGAAGAGTAACAATACATCCGAATCTTGGATGAGGAATCATTGTCACTTTTCAAGTGTAACCCTTCAAAATAAGAGAAGACGCTATGTTGTCAGCTTGCTTTGTTGTGGGTACATTCTTGATCCTCCGGAATTTCTTACTTGACCAGATCTTTGGATATTCCTCTGGTGACGTTGGAATTGGATGTGATGAGAGGTCGGATGGGAGTTCTTCCATCCCGAAGAGTCTCCTTGGGGAGATGATAGCACGGTGGGGTCGTTGAAAAGCCAACTTGTTCTAGATTAAGGATCTCCTTCTTTGATAAATTGGTACCAATCTTCACTGACCAAACGTCTCAAATGTCGGGCCTAGATTTCACCCACCTGCTCTTTGTGCCTTTGACGCAGCTTTCGATGTCATCATTGTAGAAGAATAACTCCATAATCCTATCCATTTTCTTCTGATAGTGCTCTATAACTCCAGTGTACGTGGTGGCTACAGTTACCTTGTTGTTTTGTATG
>CAXARX010000035.1:0-31302 GCA_963971425.1 Bryoerythrophyllum caledonicum | reverse complement strand
ATGAAGAATCCTCAAGCTCAGATGATTAAAAGATGACGGACATGAGGGTACTACAAGTTAAAAGTGACTTTAGTGGTGTGGTGATAGCATGGTATAATAGCACCGCGGTTTTAAAATATGTACTTGGTGTTGAGAGTGCCCATTCATGAAAGCACCACGTTGAAATAAATAATTTTAATGTTAGAGCACCCTGGTACAATTGAATTCTTTCAAATTCTTTAAACCTCAGCCCTTTTGAGGGGCAGACGCAGTGTTTGATCGCGCGCGCCCGGCCCCTAATCGCACGCGCCCGATAGGCAAGTGCGCGCGCGACCTACAATGGAACGCGCCAGGCCCGTGACGCTGTGCGCCCAGCCCCTAACGGTACGCGCCCGACCTTGACGATACGCGCCCGGCCCTGAGTGCAACGCGCCTGGCCCTGACGCGTACGCGCGCGACCCTGAAATGCACGCGCGAGGCCCTTAGGGGTACGCGCCCGGCCTTGTATGCACGCGCCCGGCCCTAAATCGTACGCGTCCGGCCCTAATTGGAACGCGCCCGGCCCTACATGAACGCGCCCGGTCCAGATTGGTACCCGCCCGGCCCTAAATCGTACGCGTCCGGCCCTAATTGGAACGCGCCCGGCCCTACATGAACGCGCCCGGTCCAGATTGGTACCCGCCCGACCCCAAATGCTGCGCGCGCGGTCCGAAGGCACGCGCCCGCCTCTTGATGTGACGTGGAATGCCGTTTGACATGTCGTGCACACGTGTTTTACTAGGGGGCAAGTTGAAAATTAGATTTAGGGTTTGTAATTTTTTTTTACATGCAACTGTCCGCCAAAAAGTGATGTCCGTCCTGTCCGTCCGTCCTACTGTCCGTCCGTCCGCTGTCTTTGGGCCCCTGTCCGTCTATGTAGACAACCCAAAATCCTCCAATCTAGAATGCCGATGGCAAGTTCAATATCCATGTTGTTGTACCCTACAGAATAGCCCCATGCACCCCAACGACAATCCCTGGCTCGCATTCTACCTCGCCTGCAAAGAGGGCAGTGCAAACCCCAAACCCTAACCTCATCAATGTCCACAGCGGCTATGGCAGGAGCGGCAAGGTGTCAAGATCCTCTTCCGGCTGCTACATTACTCTCGGTCAGAGTTGACGACACGTGGGCTGTCCGGTGCAGGGAAGGACAGGCTGGCTAGAAAAAAAAAGGGTTTGGGCAGGGACGGCCGGGCTCATGGGCGGGCGGGAGAATGACCAGGCTGGGCTGGGCGGGCGGGGAGAAACCGGGCTGGGCTGGCCGGGTAGAGAATGAGGGTCTAGGCCAACGCAACCACCCTGACGAGGCTGTGGCTTGGGCCAACGCTTGTCCGGGTGAATTAGCCAGATCCCTTGTGAAAGCTCTACCAATTTACAAGTCAAGCCTAAAGGTGCCTAGTCATGACTCATGATACGACTCTATCCATGTCATCCACTGCTACATGGGACTCTACAACTGCTTCTTTTATAGTAATTTAAGTACTTATTAGCCACAACGTCACGTAAGAATCAAGTCAAAACAGGAAATTAAAAATAAACAGGAATCAAGTCAATGAATGACATGTCATTGCTGCGGCATTCAACGTTTTTCACCAATAATGTCTCTCTCTATTACGAGTCACGACAACTTCAAGGTGGTAGGCACAGAGATGACTTATCATATGTGTATTGTCGGAACAACGCTATATTCATGTAATGGAATGTCGTCGTACAGTGTGCTTGACCGGAATGCATTGGCGGTTTTCAACAAAACTTTGCACTATTTGTGTAAGTCTATCAAGATATTTGAAGTCTACTTCATATGTATGGCTTCGCGTGGGCGGTTTCAACAAAAATTAGCAACTCTTTCAAGATGAGGGACCAATAATGTAAAGATAGTGTTTTCGTCAAGATGCCCAGAATTCAAACACCACACGTTAGAGTCATGTCATGAGCGGAGAAATTAAAAAAGCCAATGAGAGAGATGACACTTGTCGTTGATACCGCCGACGGAGTCTTATAAATCACAGAAGCTCAGCCCAGGATCTCACCCACCATCTCAACCCACTGATAGTTGCAGTAAGTCTTCTTCTTGTGAGATCAGTACTCATGGCTGCAGTCATGAATTGTGTGCTGTTGTTTCTGGCCACCATCTCCGTGTTCATGGTGGATGGCGGTTTGGCTACGTCGACGCTGGTTGATAATGACTTCATCCCGGAGCTGTAGGAGCGGCAGGCATTCGACGCCGATGATTTTGTGTTCAAGTTCGAGGAGACGGCGGATGTGACGCCGTTCGGCAACCTGCGGCCCATGTTCGTGAACTTCAACCCGACGCTGGCCGGCCACTCTGCTTGGCGAGGGCGCGGCGCAGAACATGGTCACGGTGGGGCCATGCGCCATCAACCAGCCACACTCGCATCCCCGCGCTACCCAATCTCTCACCTGAAGGAGGGTAAGCCATCTTCTCCATGAACAACTCCTCCGTTTCTAGGCAAAGTTGGACACAACAGAAGAAAAACTTATCGTTTCCAGATTTTCACTGAGCCACAATTTGGAGTCAATGCGACTGGTTTGTTACCAGTGTCATCTCACTATACTGGATATCCTTAGTAGTGCGTGTGACGCTGACTTTCCGAAGCATTTTGGAAAAATCTCAAAATAGTGAGGGCTGAAATTTTAACAATGTGGTACTAATCTGTAGTCTTTGGTGTCTAAGTTGTCATATTGTGACTGTAGTGTAATTATTCCCCCCTCTCTACCCACTGTAAAAGGGACAATTATAAAAGGGATAACTAGTGTAATAGCAAATCCATCATTCATTTACTTAATATTCTTAGGATTCTTGACTGGGAGAGTAGGAAAAAATGACAAGACAATGGGAGCTTTCCTGCATTATCAATGGGGTCTCTATAAAACCAGTCAGATCTGTACCAAGAACCATGTCAATTCCAACAGTCATATCCCTAGTAAGTGAGAGAGAGGACTCAGTATATAATGTAAGGACCGGAAACACCATATTCATTATATTGGGAGATTGGGAGCCTCCCAAAATAATATGAAAAGCTTGAGCAAACCTAAATATGCAAATGTTAGTGATTTTCATAGTAACCTTTGAATACTATCTTTCGAGTTTGGTGTCCACTAAAATGGGAGGTGCGAAATTATTTTCAATGTAAAAACAGGCTAGAAAGAAATTGAAGTACATTTTTAGCTCCAGTCAAGCTGAAAGCAAGCAACACTTACATTTCCAAATATCATTCAAAAACAAAAGATCAAATGTCAAGGTACGAAAATGCATTTCTCAAATCGAAACACACTATCAGCTCGAGTCGAGCTGAATGTGCCCCAACAATTCCTATGCGATAAAACATTCAAAATAGCAAATATCAAAGGGCAAATCATCAAGCCCAGAATTCACTTCTCTCCAAAAAGAAAGCCATACACATTCAGCTCGAGTTGAGCTGAATGTGCCCAAGCAATTCCTATGCGATAAACCATTCAGCATAGCAAATAATAAAATATCAAAACTCTGAAATGTATTAAACTCCACAAGAAATGGGTGTACACTTTCAGCTCGATTCGAGCTAAAATCACGCCAACAAATTTTGATCTTATGCACACATTCTTAGATACTAGTATAAGAGTAACATCTTTGTACTAAAAATCATTGCAAAGAAGACGGCGCGGCATCCCTGATCAAACTATCTTGGATGATTTGAACTTGATTTCTAGGGATCTTCACAACAGGAAATTCACTCCTACTTCTAGACTTCCATGCAGTCAATAGAGATCCGGTGTCCTCCCATTGCGGATGTTGCTCGTCATCAATTGTCCATTGTAGACCGTTGGAAGAGGCCCATCCATCATAGCATCTTTGGACATTTGCATCGCGCGAAGTGGGGCGGAAGTACTGTATTTTGATAGAGTTAGGCCTTTCCAGATCCGAATTAGGGTCCGAGAGCGCTTGTGCAATCCAAACAGGACGTTCATCTCCATCACACGGTCTTAATGCAACAAAATAGCCTGAGTAAACGTCTCGATTAATCCGAAAAGAAGGGGCTGGCCTATCTCGACTCTGCCCAACAAAATGGTCATCGTCATCATGATCCTCACGAACAGCGCCCACACTAGTGAATTGGTCCTCGATTGTCTGACCAATACGACTAGAAGGCCAAAAACCATCCTGTAGAGAGGTGGGCAAGTCCATTGGTTGACTAAGTGACTCTCTAACTGCCCGCCAATAGTAGCTCAAAGGCTCATATCGCCTTCGATATTCACCTGTACGATCCTCACGTGCTTGATGCTCCCAATATGAAATGAATCCAGAAAGACCTTTAATCACTTCAGGAAGATTGCGCATTGCATGTGGCTGCAATGAAGGTGGTTCTCCACGTGGCCACAAAGACCTCCCATTTGAATCCTCCTTCCACAATTTGATCCCACCCCCTTCTCTTGGAAGCCAATCATCTTGATGACAAAGAATCTTGTATTTCATCATGGGACATCCGTTGGAGTCAACAAAGAATTTGAATTGGTGAGCCTTTGTGTGGCCCTGCAATGCTTCGTCTCCACCTGCAATACCTTCACTAATAAAGGACTTGAAGTCCGGGACTTCTTCAATCAAGTGGGGGATTGTTGGCACACTTTCGTTCTCCATAAATGATCTCATAAGCAAAGGGATCGTGGGGAAACTCTCCTTCTTCAAAGCCATACTCCATCGACGGAATAATGCATCAATGTCATCATGTGTGTGGCCAACAAGCATGAAATTAACATAAACCTCTCGGAAGATACCCTTTGCAACAAGAAGAGACCAAAAGCAAAACACATATCTATTTTTGTTGTCACTGACCGCATTGTCCATTTGCACATGCAAAATAGGCGGCAAAGGTTTTGCTGTAGCTAGAGACTCAGGTGCGGCACGGAGGAATGGGACACAAGTATCTGAAGCTCCTTGCAAAACAGCTCGAAACAATGCAGTTCTCCCCGAATCCAAAAATAATTGTCGAGACGATGTCTTCGAAGGTTGTTCTAAGTCTCGCAACAATCTAGCAAAAGATCCCACTGTATAGTTGACATCATGTGGGTAAATGTCCAAGCCATAATGAGCATAACGAACATCACCATGACCATGTGCAAGCATTCCAGTAACAGAGATGGGCAACTTCATCAGACCATCTAAATGTTTCGTCTTGTGAGAGAGGACAGGAGATGCAGTCTTTGAGTGATCCATCTTGTCGTGCATAATCGTAACACATTCATCCGGAAACTCTTGAGAGCGATAACGGTTGGAATAATACAACTCTCGATGAGCCCATGCTGAATCCAAATGGAGATTCAACCTCTGCTGCCACATTAGCGCAGCTTCTGTTCCAGGTTGCTGCAACCTCCGATGGGAATGGTACTTATCACACGTTGAACAACGTGCAAAGTTATCCCCAGGTCGTTTTGCATTGTAATCGGAAAAATGGACCCGTCTAATCTTACTCAGCCCTGAAGTGGAAATTTGGGAAAGCCCGCAACCAACTAAATGGGCATCAATTGCAGGAATTTGATCTTTCCACTTGAAATTTGCGGGAAGAACTTTGGCGACGGATGTCTCACCCGAAGGCAAGATGCGGGACTTGTGGGGCATGTGGTCAGCATTTCTATTAAGAATGACACGTAATGCTGCGGTAGCGACTACTGTGTGATTTCTAGGTTTCCGTTTCCCAGAATTACCATGGGCTTGCGCGACTACACCAGCCGCTGCATCCTTGGCATATTCATAGAACGAGGTTTCACTGACGCCCATGATGTGCTGCCAAGCAGCTGCGCACACATCAACGCCCTCAATGGTCACCACATTTCTACCGTTATTGTCCACATGAAATTGTCCGTGAACATCTAGCTTCATATGCCTTCGAAATTGAACGGAGGTTCCAAAATACATCCTCATCCGCAATACCTTAATCTTCAATCGTGGGAAGCGTTGAACACAACTCCTCAAGCAACAGCGTTTTCCAGCAACAGAGTTGATAGATTCGTCAGAGAGGAGAATTGATGATTTTGTTGAAACTATGGTTGAAGGGATCCTAGATGAACTTTCGTAAGAGCGAGTCCTCTCTCCAAGAGACCGGCTTCTCATTGCCATTACAGAATTGTAAGTATCACGCTGCTGGTGATGCAAGAGACTGACACTATTATAGAAAACTTGACCAACAGGCCAAATCTTAACACAATAACGCCATTCGTCCGGTACTTCATCTTCAACTAATGTCCTGGAGACCTGAATGGCAACGTGCGTATCACCTAATGGAGCATCAGACCCAGAAATAGCCGTGGTGTGAAGGTTGCGAAGTATTCCAGTGGCAATTGTAACTCCGGACAGGTTTTTCATTTCGACTATCTTACCAACCCAAGAATGCCTTGGGAGAACTTCGAATTCCATCAAATCAGCATCTACTGGATCGTGGAAAGACGAGTTGTCACTTGACAAATCAAAATCATCATCGATTGAGGCACCGGTTGAAGTGTCCATCTCGGCACTGCAAAATTAAGGCAAAAGTGTAAATAGTTGTCGTAGTATAATAGTACTTCAAGGTCCATCCCACATCAATCAAAGTAAACAAAATAATAGCACAATTGTTCATCTCCACGATTAGGTGAAAACAAAGCACATTCAGCTCGGGTCGAGCTGAATGTGCACTGCATATTCAGCTTGGGTCGAGCTGAATGTGTACTGCATATTCAGCTCGGGTCGAGCTGAATGTGCACTGCATATTCAGCTCGGGTCGAGCTGAATGTGCACTGCATATTCAGCTCGGGTCGAGGTGAATGTGCACTGCATATTCAGCTCGGGTCGAGTTGAATGTGCACTGCATATTCAGCTCGGGTCGAGCTGAATGTGCACTGCATATTCAGCTCGGGTCGAGTTGAATGTGCACTGCATATTCAGCTCGGGTCGAGCTGAATGTGCACTGCATATTCAGCTCGGGTCGAGCTAAATGTGCACTGCTTCAAGCTAGAGTACTGAATCAAAACCCGAAGCATTCATACCAAGAAAAACTACGCATTTTGACAATTGCAAGAACATATATGTCATACTGACGTACAAATAATAATATGAATTCCTAAACCAGTACTAAGGAGGCGATTATGTTGATGCCGAAGTATCACCTCCTTCCTACAACTTTTTCTTTACATTGAAAATGATAGTATGAAATGTGCAAACCAAATGCCAAGTAAATCACCATAAAGTTTAGACAAAAGTCACTTACAAATGGTCCAATTGCGTGCACCAAAACGTCTTGAATGAAGGAAGAGAAAACCCTACTCTTTGTCACGGCCGCAGCAACCATTCACGACCACACATTCCGCATCTCTAGAAATTCCAAACACAACTAAGTTGACCTAGAATAATGTATCCACTTCTTGCTAGAGAACTGAATCAAAACCTGAAGCACTCATATCAACATAAACTACGCATTTTGACAGTTGCAAGAACATATATGTCATACTAACGTACAAATAATAAAATGAATCCCTAAACCAGTACTAAGGAGGCGATTGTGTTGACGCCAAAGTATCACCTCCTTCCTACAACTTTTTCATTATATTGAAAATGATAGTATCAAATGTGCAAACCAAAATAAAACGTATCAAATGTACAAATAAAAAAACGAATTCCTAAACCTGTACTCAGGAGGCGATTGTGTCGACGCCAAAGTATCACCTCCTTCCTACAACTTTTTCATTACATTAAAAATGATAGTATCAAATGTGCGAACCAAATGCCAAGTAAATCACCATAAAGTTTAGACAAAAGTCACTTACAAATGGTCCGATTGCGTGCACCAAAACGTCTTGAATGAAGAAGGAAGAGAAAACCCTACTCTTTGTCACGGCCGCAGCAACCATTCACGACCACACACCTCCGCATCTCTAGAAATTCCAAACGCAACTAAGTTGACCTAGAATAATGTATCCACTTCTTGCACAGAAATTTGACTTTGAATGCAATAGGTCTTTCAAATGTCGAGGCATACTTCGAGACAGTATAGATTCACGAAGGCTTGCCGAGTATTGAAAAGGTGCAAAAAGAGAGAGAGAGAGAGAGAGAGAGAGAGAGAGAGAGAGAGAGAGAGAGAGAGAGAAGAGGTTGGGGTGTATTGACCACGTCGAACAAGTTGCCGTTAAGAAAAGAGCGGGAATGACATCACGTTTGGTGGGGAGGAGCTATTCTAAATAAAGCATCTTTCAAACTTGACCAAAAAATTAACAAGCACATAAGTTTCTCCTCATATCTCGATGTAATGGAAGTTTCTATTTACATGATCAATTTCAGGTTATCAATTGGGGTTATGGGTATCAATTTAAATATGCAAGAATCAATTTAAATTTAAGGTATAGAATTATGTATCAATTTAAGGTTATCAATTGGGGTTATGGATATTTGAATACGGTCATTTATTTCCATATTAAAGATATTGATTATGACTAGATTATAAAAGTAAAGATTTAGGTTTAGGGTTCAAATTACATTTTGACATTTAGGGTTTAGGGTTTAAGGTTTAGGATTGCAAGTCCATGATATGAAGTGTAAATTATAGGGTTTAGGGTTTCGGACTAGACAATTCTAGAATTAGATTTATGGATTTGGGTTTAGGGTTTAGGTTCAAGGGTTTAGTTTTTAGGGTTTAAGGTCTTATAGTTTATTGTTTAGGTTTAATGATTTAAATATTAGGGTTCAGGGTTTTAGAGTTTAGTGTTTGGGGTTTAGGATTAGGGTTTAGATTAGCATCGAGATTACCACTGAATCAAAATGTCCTTTCTATAAGATTGTTTATCGTATCAAAATTGAATTGTGCCTTGGTATTGATTTAAGAAAATTCATTACATATCACCTAAAGATAAGATTTAAGAAGTCACTACACAAAAAGTTTCATTTACTGTAATTGCACGAATAGTGTACTTACTGTAGTACACTAATTGCAAACAAGTTGACAAATAGTGTACTAATTGCAAACAAGTGTACTTTCTCAAAAAGATTATTTGATCAATATTTACTTTATCAAAGATTACTTTATCGGAGTACACTTTATGGAAATATAATTTGTTTAAAACTTACTTTTTCAAGAGATTATTTTTTCAAGTTTTACTTCTTAAAAAGTTTACTTTTTTAGAATTGACTTTTTCAAACATTTACTTTTTCAAAAGTATACTTTTTCAAAATCTTAGTTTTTCAAAACCTTACTTTTTCAAAACCTCACTTTTTCAAAACTTTACTTTTTTCCAAGATTTCTTTTCAAAAGTTCACTTTTTCAAAAGTGAATTTTTTCAAATCTTTACTTTTTCAAATGTTTACATTTGGAAAAGCTTATTTTTACAAAAGTTTACCTTTGCAAAAGGTAAGTTGTCTTTTTTCCCCGAATTGATGTTTTTTCCTAGTTCTTGTTTTTTTCAAAAATGTTGTTTTTTCCTAATTGTTTTTTCCTAATTGTTGTTTTCGCAAAAATGTTGTTTTTCCCTATATGTTGTTTACCCAAATTGTTGTTTTTTCCTAATTGCTCTTTTTTCCCAATTGTTGTTTTTTCCAATTTTTTCTTTGGGAGTTTTAGTTTTTCTCTTTTTCACCTTTTCGTACACATAATTCTCTTCTACTTTCAATACACTAAACGTGCACGAGTAAAAAAGTAAATATTCCAATCTTTACAAAAGTTCACAAATAGTGTAGTAGTTCACATTTAGTGTATTATTTTGTCACTACGCTAATTGCGTAGTTGACAATTAGTGTATGGGTTCGTATTTAGTGTCCACTACACTAAATGAAACTTTTAGTGTACTTCATCTCATTTGTTATGAATCAATATTTACTCCTTTGAGTTGACTTTGCAAGATGATCTTGTCTCATGCGATATTGATTCACTTGCTATTATTAATTTATGTGTTTTATAATTCAAATCATCTTTGACCCTAAAGGCCCAAGAGTTCCCTTGAAGGATTCTAAGAATTTAAGGAAGTTCCTATAGAGTCAATTTATAAGTTTTTTGGTGTCGGCTCTAATAGCACATCCGTATCCTTTGATCGCAACATTATGCAATTGTCGCCATTATGGACATAAGTTTGAGTGCCTTCAAAAATTTATGATCGCAATGTTTTTTAACGTCATTCAAACATATTGCAAGTTGATGTGTAACTTTGCGCACTTGCAAAAGTTTGGTTCCATCACTCTTCCCTTTATTGCAAACGGTACTACCTTATATATGCATTCTTTCACACAAAATTCATGCGTTACATATTATACATAAGTATTTTCTACTATCCTTTCTCCCACATGAATAAGGGTCAAAGATCACATGCAAATGTAAAAACATTTGTTTAAAAAACTAAAGTTCATTATCTTGTACAACTATACTCGTATCAATATTTTCCATTGAAAACCACTAGTACTTTGGTTGAAAAACAATGGTAGTCTAGTATCCTCTAAGGCCTCCCCTGTTTCAACCGTAGAGTGTTACACATGTTTACAAAATTAATTTGAGTATTAGATTTGAGTATTGAATTTTCCTTGAATTTTATGGTATGATTTTTGGACTCCAGGGTCTGGTTTTGGGTGATTCCACGGAATGTGAGCAAGCTCCAAGGTTTGTTTTTTGTTCTGGACTCCAGTGCCTCATTTTCGTTTCTGACTCCAAGGAGGAAGCCCTCATCCTAGCACAATTTGAAGCAGTCGGGAGGACGGATATGGGATCACCCTGGGCGGGATCGGGTGTGCGCCGAGTATACGGGTGTGTGCCTTGGCGGGTATATTGCCGAAGAGGAAGGCGCAACACACATTTGGCACGGTCGATGCCTTCGATGGCGGTTTCAACAGCAGGGACCTGTAGCAGTAGTCGGGTTGGCCAAGTCAGCCTTTCAAGGGATAAAGGTTGTCATGCCATCATCTTTGCAAATGATGAGTTGTAAACTTGGAGTAAAAAAGTTGTGAAGATGGAGTTGTGATCTTGGAGGTTGGCATACAAAGTTGGAGTTGCAAAATTGCATATTCGAGTTGTGGAGATTGAAATTACAAGTTTTGAGATTGTAATTGCAAATTGAGTTTGTGGATGTGTGAAATTGAGATTGTAATTAAAAGTTGAGTTTGTGGGTGTGTGAAATTTGCATTTGTGTGTTGCAATTTGTGCTTATCCAAAATAAATTTGAAACTCTTGATTACAAATTTGATGTTCATAACATTTTTGAAATTCCATGTTAAAATGCAAAAAATCTAAAACCTAATTAATTTTTTTCTATTCTATTCTATTACATTATTAAAACTCGTGCATAGGTTTCAAAGATATATTTATATTTTATGTAGATTGTTGTTACTTTTTTTTTTAATATATTTTGTGATATAAAAACTACATTAAAATGGTTGAACTAATGCGTTGCAAAGCAAGCGCCAACTGCTAGTATGTATTTGAAAATACAATCTCATTATTGAAGTTTTGTTTCACAACAGATTAGGATTCTCAATCCATGAAAGATATTTGATAGTTTTCAAAATTAGATTTTTAATTTGAAGCCCCCTCATCCAATCACTAGATTCCAATCTACTTAGATATTTATTTAAACTCACTATTTTATCCATGATATTGCCATTAGGCCAAAATCTATGCATGTCTTTTAAATAGAATTAATTGTTTTGAACATATAAAAACTTTGGAATTGTATTTTTGGTTTTTATATATGTGCTATCACAAAAAGAAGAAGATTAAATATTGCAACTCAATTGTTTAATCATAAATCATCCAAAAACAAGAAATAAAAAAATATATATTGTATAATCCCAGTGTCTTTGATTTGCGTTCACTACAGGAAGTTTTTGAGTATGATATATACAAGCCTATAGAGTAGGTGCAAAATGTATATAACACTAAAGGACCAGAGTCTCCTTCAGGGGGATTTATGATTTTGGGCAGGTTCCTAAAACTCGAAAAAAAATCTTTTTTCTCTAAATTTTTTATTCCGGATTGCCTCTGATAGGAGCTTCGTAGGCATATTTTTATTTTATTTTTTGGATTTGTGTTTTGAAAGTTGGTACCACTTAAAGCCAAAAGTGGGAACACCGGGCACCTCCAATTTTTTTGACAAAAGTTTCTATTGACATTGAGATTTTTCACACACATAAAGAATATTTCCTTTTCTGGAAATTTTCAATAAAAAATCTTGTCTTTAGTGTAAAAAGGCATTTTATTCCAAGTCAAACATTTTCACACATTGTCGGGCAACGGGGGAAAAAAACTTCATCTTTTCTACATAAGACCTAGAGATCTTCAAATTTTTCACTTTTTATTTTTTCAACAACAATATGTGGTGAAAACCTTCTTATTGACCGTTTTGATTATCATTTGAATACATACGTAGTACACAAAATAAAACGTGAAATGGCAATCATTGAACCTCCACTCCTTGCACACTTCTTTTGAATATGCTACACCCCTTTTCTACCTCTAAAAATTGGTGTGTTGGGAAATAACATCATGCTTAAGACAATGGTAAAAGATTTAGACCTTGTACAATGCAAAAATTTGATAAAAAGTGAAGTCAAAGTCTGTTGATCTACTCAACGCAGGGAAGAAAATCAACCATTGTTTTGACTTTAAACACTAAAATCTATCAATCTGTACGGTGGATTGCAACCAAAAGTTTAAGGCATGTTTATATGGAAGTTTTTTTAAGATCTTACGGTTGAAAATCCAAAATTCACTTTAAAATGTGATTTTCATGTCTCTTTTTGGCAGTGGCAGTTTTGGACTGGTTTTAGAGCGAAAGTGGTCGTGGTCCTTTAGGGGTTAATACATATATTCATTTAAAACGTAGAGGTTGGAGACCCTCTCTATTGATACAGTTGAAAATCAATTAACTGATTGTTGTTTAGCTTTTCATGAGGTTCTACAAAGACTTGACTTGTAGTGGAAATGGGCATGAAAGAAAATTCTAAATGAATGAAATAAGTGGGCCCCACTTTTTCATTTGTAGACTATCCAGACTTGAAAAGCTATGGTTTTGGGTGCATGACGGGTTTAGGTGTCGACCACAGAAAGTCTACCAACTGGCTCATCTCCACAACATGGATGAAAATCATCCAGAACCCATGCAACGATCAAACAGGAACCCGCGGATTAAATAAATAAAGCATCTTATACCTAAAACCGTTACTGGACTCGATGCCGTCACTAACCCCTATCTTGTAGATTTGATTCCACCCGTTTCTACATTTTTACGGTTTTAGACGCTGAGGTGTTTGGTGTATAAGCTCCCCCAAACTCTCCCTTCTCCGTGTGAGCGCCCGCATCTCGCGGAATGAAGCAATAGCAAGATAATTTCATTCATCCAAGTAACGAGAACCTGTCGATGAATTAAAAAATGAACTAACACCCAAAACCCAAAACCATTTTTCGTAGACTCCCGGCCTCTCGATCTCTGTTCTAGGTACATGAAACATCCGTTTTTGAGGTCCCTGATGGGTTTGAGGCTTCGTCTTCACCGTGTAAGAGCAGACTTTTGGCTCGGAGTTTCCCAGCCTTCGCTCTGTTTTCGTGTCCCACACCGTTGCACTTGCTTATCATCGCACCGATCCTTCTTGTCTTCATCTTTTATCTAAAAAAGACATGTTACACTAGAAATTGAATTTAGATAAGTATGCCCCATATTTGCCACCATCACAAAAAGAAGGATCATCCAACTAATCATATGGTATGAAATGCCATGGACGCACTTGCAAGGAGTGTAAATTTTCTACTCTTGAACAAGATACATTTGGTAGATTGAGGTGGATTTGTTGCAGTTCACGGGAAGATCAAAGAACCAAATCAAATGGACAAATTATGAATTGAAATGAGAAATTTTAGGCTAAAATCCAAATTTTAGCTGCTTTGGTCTTCCCAAGATGAGATTTGTGTAAAACCCATATATTACAGTTTTAACTTAGTTGCATTTTGGAAGATAATGGATAAGGTAACCCCTTGTATCCAATGAGAACTCATAATCAACACCAATAAAATTAGGGTATATCCAACTGACTTCCATCCCATTACCACCTATTTAGCTCCAAGTGAAGGTTAGGGACTCAAAAGAATCCCGTACTTTTTGCCGGCACTATTGGGGGTACCTATTAGCGGTCACCGGCTAAAAAAGGCAACACACTTTGAAAATTCACAAAGAATTTACATTTCATCGAAAAAGTATGAAATCACTTGGATTCAAATTGTAATTATATTGGCTATCACCGAAAATTAAATTAGGTAGAATTATTTCCTCCCTCCATATATGCACATTGCTTAACCCTATAAGACCGATGAGCTTTTTTAGCCTCCAAGAATCTAGGAGTGTTCTAAATCATGCAGAATAACATCAATACCACAAGGTACATAACATCAGAACCCCCACTTATGGAAATCATTGTCGCTGGTCTACGCTTGCACCGATATTTGCGGAGATTGTCTCAATAGAGCCCATCGTCCTCCACCTCTTTTTCATAGTTCAAGTCTTTAGCAGTTGCTATTGAGATTATGGAAAGAGGACCCGAAATGGGCCATAACTTGTTGGTTATGAACGGGTGAGGGAACGATGGGAATCATTAGAACAGAGAAGGGAGCGATGCGAACAGCGAAGCAGGAAAAGTCGGCTATGAACAGGTGAGGGAACGGTGGGAATCATGAGAACAAAGAAGGGAGCGATGCGAACAAAGAAGGGAGCGATGCGATCAGCGAAGCAGGAAAAGGAAAGGAACAAATTTGGGAACAGGCGAGGGAACAGTGCGAACGGCGGAGGGCAAGAGGCCGGAGGGAGACGAAGGGCGTCTCTTTTCATCTTCTTGCGTGCCCCGAATCAGGCCCGGACCTGGACGCCGAGCTTGAAGGAGCGTGGCGCGCAGTGCGGTGCTCAGGCGGTAGCGCTGCGGAGATCAGGCAGTGAAAGTGGGTTCCGAGGGCGACGACTTCTTTCGAGAGCGCGGTCGTCGTCTGTGCGGTGAGTGAGGGAGCTGGGCCGCGAGTGTTTCCAGGAGAGAGGGCAGTGCGGGGCGAGAGACGGAAGAGCGTCTTGTGTTGTGTTGTTGCTGTGGGCGACGCCGAAGCGCAGGCGCACCACCGCGTAGCCTCAGATCCAACGCCGAAGCGCAGGCGCACCACCGCATAGCCACAGATCCATCGCCGCACGCCATCATGAGGTAAGCCTACGCCGACAGGCCTGTGAGTTTGAAGTTTGAGGTATCGTGGGATCGCTGGTTTCGTGGTTTTGGTTGATCGCTGGTTTAGGGTTGATCGCTGGTTTAGGTTGATTGCTGGTTTAGGTTGATTGCGTTGTGGAGGTTGAGGTTTAGGGTTTCGGCTTCAGAGAAGTTTTTAGGGTTTGGGTGTCGTTGGTTGCAATTGGTGATGTTGGATTTGCCTGTAAGTTTTGAGAGTGTAGGTCATGAGCAATTCTGTGTTGAAGCCTTGGAACTTGTGGCGTTTTAAGCGTCGTTAATCAGTGTTGACGTGAATCAGTACACTGGAGTGGAGATAGGTTTTCTTCGGAGTGGTGATGGAGTGGAGGTTTTGTTGAAGTGAGCCGGTGCAGGATGTTTGTGAAGTGGTCGGGTTGGAGAGGTTGTTAAAGTTATTTGCGGCAGTGTTCGTTTCTGTATGGTTCCGCTGTGGGCATGGGCACGAGTTAAAAGCTGCTGAATTGGTTCCGTGTGGGATGAGCTGGGGTTGGTATGTGGTCTGAGGGTTCTGCAGAGGATATCTCTGTGGTGTGGTGAGGTGAGTGTGAAATTCGAGAGGTGAGGTTTGGAGGATGATCGGAATGCTTGGGTGCATGGCGCCGCAAGTCCCAGAATTGGAAGAGTAGACTCCGGACCCCGCCATCGCCAAGACTAATTTTTGTCGGATTGTGCTACAGTTCATCGTCTGGTGCTAATCGGAGAAGTGATCAGATCTCGGAATCCTAGTCCGATAAGCCCACAAGCAACAGCAGTTGGGAGGTTACTTACCTCTTACCTGAGTTGCTACAGTGCCGGAGAAGGACCGGACGTTAGTTCAGTCCTGCAGCGAGGTTGTTTTGTTTTGGTGTGGCCTGGGAGGGTGGGTGAGTGTGAATTTCGAGGAGGTCTAGATGGGTGGTTAGGCCGATCGAGTGTTGTATGTGTACTGAGTGTTGGGCGGTTGGATTTTGTTGCAGGAGCTCGAGTGTGGGAGGATATGATGAGATGTTTGGTGGGAGCGTTGTCGGGAATCAGTGGAAGCGACGTGAATTATTTTGATTCTTTTGGAGGACTTCAAGCCCACCGAAATTGAGGTGTCTAGACTTCAAACCCGGCTGGACATTATTTTGGCTACAAGGTACGTGGACATTAGTTGCATGCCATGTCCAGATCCTCAGCTCTTAGAGTAGCCAATTGGAGGTCAACTGTACATTGCGATCAGGTGGTCGATGTTAGTTCCGGACTCGTATGAAACATTACAGCACTATTTAATGAAGATAGATTGTAAATCTTGAGAGAGCTAGCTAGTCATGGTTGTAGTTACTTGTTTGCATGACTCGAATGCTCTTAATGCAGGCAACCAGCTCTAGTTCCAAGGACCAAGAGGCAGTGAATTTCGTCGAAAAGAAGATCAAGAATAATCTGCAACTCTCATACGAGCAAACCGTTCAAGTGAGTCTCCGTGCTAGCTGCTTTGAATGTTCGAAATTGTTAATTTGCTGAGAACTTACTCGTGCTAGCTGCTTTGAATGTTCGAAATTGTTAATTTGCTGAGAACTTACTCGTGCTAGCTGCTTTGAATGTTCGAAATTGTTAATTTGCTGAGAACTTACTCGTGCTAGCTGCTTTGAATGTTCGAAATTGTTTGAAGGTTCAAAATTGTTTGGCCTCAATTTCAAAATTGTTTGAAATTGTTTGAAGGAGTCATCAGATAACCTGGATATGAACTGTTTGACCTCAATTTCGGTGGGCTTGAAGTCTGGACTCGTGCTAGCTGCTTTGAATGTTCGAAATTGTTTGAATGTTCGTAATTGTTTGAAGGTTCGAAATTGTTTGAAGGTTCGAAATTGTTTGACCTCAATTTCAAAATTGTTTGAAATTGTTTGAAGGAGTCATCAGATAACCTGGATATGAACTGTTTGACCTCAATTTCGGTGGACTTGAAGTCTGGACAGGTGCAATAGTGGTGATTACGAGTAGCAGCCACCTGTTGGACGATTGTGTGTTGAAGGAGGCGCTCATCAGTGGCACTGTCGTTGGCGTTGCCTTGGATGGCATTGAAGGGCCCCAGTGGCTCGAAGCTTGGGTACATGATCTTGTGCATGACTTCTCTCGTCTTTCTGTACTCAACTTGATTTTATGTTGCCGTTCTCCTTCCACGGGTGAGAGAGATGCCGAACGTGCTGATCCTTCTGTGCAGTGCAGACTACAGTGAAGAGGTCTCAGCCGAGATACGGTCAAATGCTTGACTCCAGGAAGAAGTTGCATTCAGAGTTATACGGGTTCACCTTGGGATGAAATCCTTGTGATGTTGTAATTTTTTGTAAGTTGGGAGTTGGTAGGTTTTTAAGTTGAAGAGTTTCGGCCACTTATCTTAGTTTTGAGTTTCTAATAGTGATTGGATTACGATTCAAAGAGGGGACATTTTGTCACTGAAGCAGCTCCTTTGTGTGACATACCTCAAGCCATTTGTTTGAAGATTCAAGAGGTTGCAAAAAAAATGGAAATGAGGTAGGTAGACTCCTATGGAACTTGCAATTTGAATGAATTTTGTAATTTTTCATTCATATAATTAGTGCATATTCAGCTCAAGTCGAGCTGAATATGCACAATTGGTTGATCACGAGGTGCATATTTAGCTTGGGTAGAGCTGAATGTGCACGTGCAATTTTGAATGATGTGCATATTCAGCTCGACTCGAGCTGAATATGCACAATTGGTTGATCACGAGGTGCATATTTAGCTTGGGTAGAGCTGAATGTGCACGTGCAATTTTGAATGATGTGCATATTCAGCTCGACTCGAGCTGAATGTGCAGAGTATGATGAGCTTTGTGTGCACATTCAGCTCGACTTGAGCTGAATATGCACTTCCGGCTCATTAGTATGAGTACAAATGATTGATCGTAATGTGTACATTCAGCTAGAGAGAAGCTGAATGTGCATCTTGATTTCAGCTATGAATGCATATTCAGCTCGACTCAAGCTGAATATGCACAGTCTAATGAGCTTTCTGTGTACATTCAACTTGACTCATAATGAATATACACGTTCAGTTCACTAGTTCATGGGCGTTACATTAATATTTATCAGCACATTCAGCTTGACAAGAGCTTAATGTGCACGGTAAAACATTTGTGTGCACATTTAGCTCAAGTAAAGCTAAATGTGCAATAGAAATGATAAAAAACTTCAAACAATTGCAAGTGGTAATACAAGATTTGAAACTTCTTGATGGAACTACACCTGTGCAATTAAGTGTCGTATTGCATATTCAGCTCGACTCGAGCTAAATATGCAAAGTTAAGAAAAAATTGTAATACATTCAGTACGTATAATAAAATCTGAATTCACTTACGGACTCCATTGCAGAAATCCAATGAACGACCAAGAAGTCCTGGATCAATACTATAAACCAATAAGTATTGCGATCGAGTCCGACGACGGAGAGGAGCACGAGTTACTCAACTGCTACGAGCTTCGAGATCCAGAGAGGCATGAGGCGTGGGGGTTCGAACATATCGGTCACTCTAACAGCTTGGTGTTGACTCACAAATTTCGAGGCATGGATATGTTCTTGCACGTCTCACCGAATGAGAAGATAAT
Source organism: Bryoerythrophyllum caledonicum (assembly GCA_963971425.1). Taxonomy (NCBI): domain Eukaryota; kingdom Viridiplantae; phylum Streptophyta; class Bryopsida; order Pottiales; family Pottiaceae; genus Bryoerythrophyllum; species Bryoerythrophyllum caledonicum. The sequence continues at coordinate 12,489 of CAXARX010000035.1, read as the reverse complement.
CGAGTTTGACCACCACAAGAAGTTCCTCGTGGTTAAAAGTGAGACGACAACTGAAAGTAGTCTTCAGTACACGGTTCTCATCGACTGCATGACTCAAGTCTTCAGCCTTGATCCCTTTCTCGACAGTATTGAGAACTCATTATTTGAGTCAATAAAGAAGGACATCCTCAAACAGCAGGACGAAGATTACTGGAAGAGCAGCATTGGCGGGCCTCTTCGCGCTAAAGCTTTGTCGTCAAAGTTGACAAGTCTCCTTCATGCAATGGCAATGAAGGTTCTTCAAAACTCGCAGACCTCATCCGAGATGACTCCGGTGAAGGTCTCTCGTAGGACCGAGAGTGGCAATGTCAGCCAAGGCGATAACACTGGACAAAAAACTGCAGCGGCTCGAACTGGCAAGGTTAATCCGAGGAAGTCGTTGTCTACAAATCCAACGCCACCAAAGAGGCAGCGTCGATCACTTGCTCCGGAGGCTTCAACTCGAAGAGCACTAAAATCTAGTGCAAAAAACCAAGAAGTTGGTAAGCCAGACGTTGAGGCCAGCATCGTCTCTGCGATCACCGATTTGCCCCACGAGTTGCGTCCTGGAGAAGCCATTGACTACGGAAATGCATCCGAAGTGTACGAAAAGTTCTGGACAGATTGCCAGGACTGCTTCCTCTACGACCCTGACATGAAGAAGGAGTTGGATGTGCGGCAGTTATCACCAGCACCAGAGGACTGGACAATTCGGGCCTTTGAGAAGAAGGGCATGGACGTGGTAATGAATTACCTCATAAACATGCCCGATAAATCCATCAAGCAGACGCTTTGCGTGATGCCGATAACAAACGAGAAGCCTGATGGAAACTGGGAAGACATTCGAAAGGGGAAGTTCTACATCATAAATGGCCAACATAGCGTGGCGGCAAGCTTAGCGATGATGGCGGATGAATCTATTGACGAGACCACAGTGAGACACTTTCGCGTATGGAAGTGCTTTGTCGTATGGTCCGATGACAAAGAGAAGCTGCGTAAGATCTCGGCATTCTACAACCGAGTCAATCACTTGTCCGTCTTCAAGCCAACATGGTCGACCAACATCCTATCTGCACGGTCGACATGGACTAATCTAGGTCGCCCAACACCACCACAGAAGAAGAATACCCCGGGTGGCCGTGGAGCTCCAAGAGTCAACGACAAGGCGTATAAGGTTAGCAATCCTGATTACGATTGCATATTCAGCTCGACTCGAGCTGAATATGCAAATCTTGGCGAATGCATATTCAGCTCGACTCGAGCTGAATATGCACACCCATGTCAACAATTGTTCTGTATTACTAAGATTATTGTTATGCCTCCTGCAGGAGTTCATTGAGGCCATTCAACGTCGGTTTGCCTGCATTGACGTTGCAAAGAACCAGCAGTATGCTAGTAAATCTAGTCAGGTTCCTCAGCTGACTCTCTCAAATGAGGTCAAGATTATCACGTCGCCTGATTCTACTTTCAATCTCTGGCGAGATGTGATGGCCGCAAGCGCTCAAGGCGACTTGATTGACGTTGACACCAACCCCTTGCGCAAATTCAAAGACAACCTGAAGTCGACGCCAGCGAAGGATGGTGGTCTGAATCGAGAGTTCTTCAAGTGGCTCAATGGCCTCACTGATGCAGATGATGTGAAGTTGTTGAACCACATTTTGAACCGCAGCGGACCAAAACGGCGACTGCAGTATCCGAAGGTGGTCATCAAGACACCAACCAGTGTATTGGATAGCAATTACACGGCTTTGGAATGGATCGAGCGGCGCAAGAGGAAGAACGTCGTCCGTAGGGAGTTGCAGAAACTAAAGCCTAGTCTTGCATTTTTTGATGCAAACAAGAATTTTGTTCCTGGAAACTGGAAGCGTTTTAAGCGTGAATATCACGTCTCATCCGCAACCATGAGGGTGCTTGTCGATCAACCCGGTGAGGCATTTTTCACTGAGGCGCGACAGCTTCGGAGCAAGAACAAGTCTGCGGAGGAGCTATCGCCGTACGCAAAAGCTTGGTTTAAGTTGTTCTTAGACAAGCGCCAACATTTTGAAGAAGCGTCCGGGTCTGCATACATCCGAAAGTACAACATCATCAATGATACGTTGGGTGTGTGGCCCGAAAACACATGGGATCCCCGCGGCGAAAAGCCTCGGCTTGGATTGATCGATTTCAGATCAGCTCCCGGGCAAGATTTAAAGCCAACATCAACGGTGGCTAACCCATTCTTCAAGGACTTCATGGAGGCATTGCGGACTGGAGGCAGCCCTGGACTGACAGACCCAGATGTCTGGCTATGGATTTGTGGGACCAAGACAGAGGAGAGGCAAATCTTCTCCATAACCGAGAAATCCCCATTTGTGGACGAATACGTGACATATAGTTCCGCATACATTCCTGGTAAGTATGAGCGGCTCGATGATCTGTCGAAAGGCAACAAGTTGTCAAAAGATTCTGTGGAACTTCTTTGGCTAGTCCGTAAGCAGTTAGCTCGCTCTAACTTAGTTACAAAGGAGTATGTCTATCCGCTTCATGTTGCAAACACCAAGGTCCGCAAGTACAACGAGTTGGAGTATCGTGTAAACACTACTGAGTTCACGATGGAGTTCTACTTTCAAGTACTCAAAGAATGGTGCAAACCCGGGGACTTAGTCTTCTCTGCCTTTGGAGGCTCAAAGTTTCTTATTGCATCTATGGTAAGAATTTCTGCCGAGCTCTCCTGTTTGCATATTCAGCTTGACTCGAGCTGAATATGCAAGTGCTTCTCGATCATTAGTTCTGAGTTGCATATTCAGCTCGAGTCGAGCTGAATATGCAAGTAGTGTAGTTTCATAGAATGCAATTATATGTCGCTTGAGTTAGTTTGATTGATTGCTAGTGTCTCTGGTGTGCCTTGCAGATCGAATCTCTAGAGTGTGCCTGCATCTGCGAGACTTCTGAGAGTGATCGGTACGAAAGCAAGGCCAAGTTGGCTTTGTCTCTATGCAAAGCGGATTTCGTTGCCGACGGTTATCCAGTTGACGAGACAAAGTACCCTATTAAGCCCCCTCGTGGTAAGGGTAAGGGAAAGAGACGAGTTGATGACGACGATGATAATGAGGAAGATGATGATGAGCAACCTACTGTGGATGTTACGAGCTCAGATGTTGCGGTAGCTGAACCATCAGACCCCGCTTCTGCTCGCGTTAATGAAGGCGCAGATATTGAAGCATATTGTGCGAATGATTATGAGGATCTTGCTCTTCGTCGGTCCAGTGTAATTGCAGGTGGTGCTGGTCCATCCAACAATCGGTCGCAGAGTAAGGCTGATTCCTCAGATGGAAATACTGACGATGACATTGAAGTGATGGCTTCTGCGCCAACGCCCCCCCACAAGCGCCAACGAACTCCTGTGACGGTTAACTCGCCCGCGCTATCGACGTCCCCTCCCACTGCACAAGCTGATATGTCATTGAAGGTCGAGATGCTCTTAAAGAAGGTCGAGGAGCAAGAGAGGCTCAACCAAGAGTTGTCAAGACGGCAGGAAGAGCGCCAAGATGAGCTCCTTGCAGCGCAGAGAGCCGAGATGGAGCGGAACACGCAAACGATGATCGCTTCTATGTTTGCAAGGTTCGAACAGATGTTGCCACCGCAGTCCAAGCCGATAGAGCATATTTTAGGTGCAACTCCTGAGGCGGCTGCAAGACCATCGTCTCAAGGCCCTACTGTTATAGAGACGGTCTCCTCGTTTAAAGAGGCGTATGTCCAACAGTCTTTGTTGACATCGGATCCGAAGACGTCTTCTCCTCTTTCACCGCCACAAGCAATAGCCTATGTTGGAGCCGAGCGCATGGTTTCCGCCGATCCCAGTGTTCAGCCAATCAATGTGATCCCGGTGAAAGAGACTGAAGTTGCTAATGAAGTCAACACACCGAGCAACACTCAAGCATCTCCAGGACACTCTTCAGGTGGAATTCTCGATGAGAACTAGTATATCGAGTATTCTTGTTGTTGTTAATCATGTTTTCCTAATTATTTTCGTACATTAAGTTATGTTTGTAAATAATCTTGGATGTTTATTGTCCTTTTAAACCTTGGTTGAGTAAATTCGATGTTGTTTCCATTTCGAATCTCCTTAATCACTTCTCTTCGTTGTATGATGTTTTCGTCTTGATCCATTTATTTTTTCTTTATAGACTACACTTAAGTTGAATTAAATGTACTGCAGATAAATAGTAGTATATCTCTCTCTGTTTTTTTCCGTTCAGTCCTTCTCCTTAAGTCATTGTTACTTCTATTGCATATTCAGCTCGACTCGAGCTGAATATGCATTACTTTCTGTATATCATGTTGTTCTCCCTCTGTGTACATCATATTGAAATTCAAGTTGTCCTCTCCCTTGTGCATCCAATTGTTGAGTACTCATACACTGGCACAATCAGTTAGAGTCGAGCTGAATGTTAATCTTCTTTAGTATCAAGTGGCGTTGCATTTTTGAGGCATGCTTGTTCATAACCTGTAATCAAATTTGCTGAATTTCAGATGCCCTAAGCCTCGAAGTCGATTTCATAAAAGATGATGCTGGCTCTTCTCAGCATCCTCCTATGGTTGGTGCAAAGCCCATTGATGCTACTTTGGCCATCAACTCACAGGTATAACCTTAATCTCACCACTTCATGGCCAAAAAGATTGTGCTGTCTTTTGCAGTGCTTCCTTCTTCGTATAATATTATGTGCTCTATTGTTATATGATGTTTAATGTTTAGTAACATGTACCTCCACTCTTTCCCATCTGAATTCCAGGTGGTCGAGCCTCTGGAGAGCGTTCATAGCGCTGTAGTCCGTGTTCCTTGTTCAACCCCTAGAGTGGTCAAACCGTGGTTAAACATTGTGTTTGACTTGAACGGTATATTGTGTGTGTGCGAGGAATTCCGCTTGAGGTCTGCTACGCAAGCCTTCAATGCATGTTCTCTACCACACTCGGTAAAAGTTCCAGCCAAGGTCGGCCCAAAGCTAGTGTATGTTCGTCCAGGCTGCAAGGCATTTTTGGACGATGTTTCCAAGTTTGCATCGATATCGGTCTGGAGTTCGATGAAATTGAACACCACTAGTAGCATCGTCAATTACCTCTTCCCAAAAGCGGCCTCACCAAAAGTCATATTTGGGCAAGAGCATTGTAGGAGAGTCGTAACTGCTGTGATCCATAATGTACCTCAATATCTGAAAGTTAAAAACTCAGATAAGGAGGTATTTTTGAAGACGTTGTCGAAAGTCCTATTTACTGAAAAGGGTGTCTCCTTTACGAAGGAGAATACCATCATCATAGATGACAGTCCGTACAAGCACGTCCTTAATGATCCGGAGAATGTTCTTCTTGCGGATACCTGGTCCTACAAAGAGGATGGATGGAACGATAAGTTCCTTCTAAATGTCTTGCTTCCATGGCTCCAAAAGCTCCACAGTAGTGCAGAGTTAGGGCTGCAATCTTTTCGGCGTGGGAATCCCTTTGGTCGTCCAACAATTTGCTCGGATCCATATAGCTTAGAGTACATGGAATTAACGCACGCGATTATGATATCTGATGGGCTCTCAAATTAGAAGTTCTCTGGTATCAATCATAAATGTGTTGATGTATTATACTATACATATCTTATAAGTCAAGTGGCAGTTGCCAGTTCTTTGATATTTGTTTGTAATTTTTTGTTTGTTATTGTTGGATTTGTAAGTTTTTGTTTTCTCTTTGCTTCCATGTTTGAAAAAGAGCCATTAATCATTTTCTCATGTAAACTGTTGTATTGCCACCGTGGATTCTGTTTTGAAGTCAGAAGATTGTGGATATCAAATTCAACGTAAACATAATGATTTGTACTCCCGCGGAGCAGCTGATTATTCGATGGACTCTTCGATGGCTCCAGTTGAAGAAGATGAAGTCAACAGCCCCCCACCTAAAATTTGCATTCGAAAGGTTGCCTCCCGTTCTATTCTTCAACCTCGTCAAATTTTGGGGTCCCCCGGTGTTGATGGGATTTGTGGGAAAGGTGACCAAGTGCTTGTTCCCGGACGTGAGGAATCATTGTCTCTTCCCCCGCATAGCATGGTATTCCCCCCCTCCCCTTCTCTGTATTTGTCCTAGGTCTTTTTTGGCAATGTGCACATTCAGCTCGAATAGAGCTAAATGTGCACAAGTTTCATTTTAACTCTCTTTGTCCCTACGTCGTAGGATCACGCACTTCAAACTCTTGCTGGTGTAATTCAACCACCTACGACGGTGCCATCAGAGAAAATGCCCTCAATTCCTACTACGTGTTGGCCTGTTGCAACGGTCGGAAATGATGAGAACAAGCTCCAATCTCTAAGTGGGAAAACGCATTCTAATATTGAGGTTGGTCTTATTTTTTGTTATTGTTTAGTATGTGTTGTATCTTCAGTTGAATACTCATCACTGTTTTGATTTTGCATGTTTCACGAACACCTAAATTGGACATAATTATTTGAATGGATTCCACATCATGGTGTTTGTGTTTTTTTGACATGTGTGACTACATATTCAGCTTGGTTTAAGCTGATTTTTGTGGTCTCTTTTGCTAGGTGCTTCAACCGACTATTGAGCGTCAAAGTGCTTCCCCAAAGCATGGTTTAAACCAAAACTCAAAGCGTCACTCTCGCCGTCGCCACTCACTTCCTGTGCCTATTGTTACTTGGAACCAACGAATGCAACGCCAACGACTGCAAGAACATATACGGGCTAGTCAAATGCCATATACCGGTTACAGCCGCAAAGATGAACTTCAGAGGGGTAGAGATGAGCTGAGGAAATCTAATTCTGGTGACGTGGAGAAGAACAAGTAGATTTATGATCTGAGTGGTACAAGTGCACATTCAGCTTGGCTATACCAGAATGTGCATTGACTAGGAATTAATGTGTATGTTTTTGGTCGTAGTAGAAGCCTTTTTTTGCATGGAAAGGATGATGCATGTTTTGTATATGGATTACTTCTATCATATAATAAATATAGTCTGCAATTAAAGATATTATTTCATTTGATTCTCCAATTTGGGTACTGTTTGCCCATACATCTTCATATTATCTTACAAAAATGGTGTTGTACTTCTATTCTAATCATATTTTGCTTCATCACTACGGTAAAATATTTGGATTACTCAAGAGCGTGTACCTCCTAAATCCCTGGAAATCTCCCAATATAATGAATATGGTGTTCGGAGATACTTACTTCTTGAGTACGGTAACCTCTGTGGACATGCATTCATGTGCAGGAGCCTTTAAGTAGCAATAAACGGCCCACGGGTGTGGATTTTACATCCAAGCAGAGATGGCCGTATAGTTGCACTTGGTTGAACAGGTGGCCACTATCAAACCTCGTTAGGAGAAAATAAAAACGGGAAACCCCGGCGACATTGTGAGTATCCTCAGCAACTGGTGGAAGTGCTGCAACTAGTCATGCATGGCGAGAAAGCAATGCATCCGGAGGCGGACGGGACTTGGAGGACCGTGGACGAAGCATTGCATGCGGAGTTCAAGGAAGAGGGCAAGCTGAAATGGGACACGGATCTTCTACAGTACGCCTCGGACAATGAGCGGTAGTAGAGAAATGAATTTGATCTGCTGCTCCTAGCCTCACCGCTAATTTGATGTTGTAGCGGAGTGTACAATATATGTGCACGTCTTTGGACAGTTGACAGGGCTCTGCGGCGGGGAAGACATGCGGAGATGCATGAGGAGAAATTAAGTGTATAGTGTACTGCAGGATTTGGTGGTGTGTGATTGTTAAGGAGAGCCCGATATGTGTGGTAGTCGACTTAGAGGGCACAGTGTAGAGCACTGCAAAACTGTTGCACTCATTTCCCTGAACGTTGACATGAAAATTTCTGTATGAATTTGGGGTATTTGTACTGGACTTCCATACATAAGGGTTTCGGAACATGCACACAGTTGACCTGGATTTTGGCATTTTGTAGGTATTTTTTAATATTTTCACTAGAAGTCCTAATTTGATGTGAATTCAATTGCCCATAATTGCACCCTTCACAGAAGCTCAAGTAGACGTACAAGACAGAAAAAAAACAAATTGGCTCATGAGCAAATTTCAAAATCGGGAAGGAAATGAGCCGTTTGATGGAAGACGAGTACCCATCCCGATCACAACGCCTGGTCCCAGGAATACATGTCAACCGTACATCCAAGAGCAGGAGCTGCGGAGAATAAATCAGGACCGCACAGAATTTTAGATCCAATTTAAAAACTCAGTCAAGCGACTGTGGCGTGCGACTACGCCAGCGACTTGTCCTTTACGACTAGGAATTATTGAAACTCAATCGCAGCAGAATTGAGTCCATCGACTGGAAAATGAGTCGGTTTATGCAGTCGCGCGATCATGATTGTGGCCCGGTGACTCGATGATTTTCCTCTACGTTAATTTCAACATGGATAGCCTTCATCGCTGATCAGATTTTTTATACTGTTTTAACTTCGTGTACCGAATAAGGTCTTTTATGCGTGTCTTTTCGTGATACAAACCTTCGGATTCGGTGACTTGCAGTTTTGCACGCAGCCCCCTGGTTATGAGAAATAACCTTGAACATCAAATTCAGTGGCTGAATGAGTTGTTTTCAAAGGCGGCTTGACGAACAAAACTTTTCAAGGAACGTGGATCTCGTTATGCTTCTACAATGATGATAATTCTAGAGTCACAACCATAACAAGGGCAACATAACTTTAAAGCAACCCACGGTGATTATGGGAAACAACTTTGACATTCCTTTCTAAAATATAATATGTTTCCCAATTTAAATGGGAATAAAACAAAGCTTAAAAATAGGAATAAGTATTTTAGTGATACTTTGAAGCTATTTAATCAACAGATTGAATCTGTTGCCGAGAGCAACCGAAAAGCAAGCCAAGCCATACCTACCAGAAAGTTGCACTTGAACAACAAATGCTACAAACTTGAGGTTTTGAAGAAACATCGGGAACCAAATTTGTCAAAATCAGAGTTTATTTCAATTCCTCTTTATTAAACTGTCGTTAGGGATGCGTGGGAGACCATCATGAATGCCAAATATTGGCGGTTTACACCTAACTTTGATGATAAAATTTATGGTCTTCCCAGTCCAACTTTCCGCTTGCGTGCATAGAAAAATGGTCCATTCTTGTAAATAGAATATGAATATGACTGATTCTCCGGGATATACTGTATGAACGAGGAGTGCTTTTAGCTTAGGTTGGAGATTAGAGCAGAATTTGGATATCCAGCTTCCAACGCTAATGACTCGGAGCGTGATAGACTATTAAGGCCGTGGACACAAATGTCAGCCATTAAACTTGCAATGCACTTCACCAAAACACCGTGTTTTTTGTAAAGAGTCTACGAAGAGTTATGACATTCTATTGAGATTTATGGGCCAAATAAAAGGATTTCAACATCAACATCTGCTTTGTGAAATTACCTACGTTCACAGCGATCAGAGGATTTTCCAAACGATGTCTTCAATAAGGTCAATTTTTAGACCTTTAGATTTTTAACTTTTATCTCAGAAAGAAAGTCTAATTTAGTTTGTAATATTTCTTCGCCAATTTCTAAAGTGAAACCACAGCAAAATTTTAATCAGATGCAAAGATAAAGTTCTCTTGAGATTCTCTTAAAATCTTCCAATGCAAAGATAAAATTTCTATGGGAAATGATTAAATTTTCCTAAAATTCATGTAGGTAATGTAGAATAATTAATATCACAAAAACACCCGACCAAGCATATTCACTTATTTAAGTATGTATCACTAGTATACTGACCCATTGTCTCCAATGAGGCAAAGGTAATCCTTAGTTCCGTAAACGAACGCAAATGCATACCCGTCCAGAAATTAACCTCAAAGAACATTGAACTTGGAACTTGGAACTTGCTACATGGAACTTGGAACTTAGCTACTTGGAACTTGGATCTTGGAACTTCCATGCTGCAAGTTCCAAGTTCCAAGTTCCAAGTTCCAAGTTTGCAAAGAAAGAATTTGAAAACAAAGAATTTGGAAATTGCTACATGCGAAGAAAGAATGTGCAAACAAAGAATTTGGAACTTGGAATCAGGAACTTGCTGCATGCAAACAAAGAATTCAAAACTTGCTGCGCGCATTGGGGTGTGTTCGCGTGCATAAGCAACAACAAGAGGTTCAAAATTACCAAGCCACATTATGATTTTTGATAAATTCATCCTCAGGTAAATTAAAAATCCAAACAGCCACAACAAAGGTTTACACTTAATCTTCTTGAAGAAAAAAAATTAAAAACATAAAAATCTCAAATTTTTATGAGGAAATGTTTTTTATTTTTGCACCTTGTCCAAAAATGGTGAAAAACCTTTGACTTGCCTTAAAGTGAAAGCTTTACACTATGGATGTTATTTCTTTTTACAATCATGCCATATTTAACTATTTCTGGACTATGAGGTGAATTCTGGACTAAGGACTAAAAGAAAGATCCGGAGATGTGCCTCATAAAAGATAGTGAAGCATAAAAGTCGAGGAGTTTAGAGTACTATTCAAGCATTAAATGCATCACCAATGACACTTATGAAGGAAGAAATGGCTAGAGCGACCAAATTTGAAATGGCTAGACAATACGTGAGTCTGCAGCATGCAGCCGGATACCTCCGGGTAAATATCAAGGTGGAATTCAGAAGAATAACCGAGTCCTGAGAACAGAAATTGATGGACATACTGTACATCACAAATGTGTGGTTAGGAAAAATGTGGTAGGGAAAACTGGGACAGAGCTACGGACAGAAAATACTCGCAATTGATAGAACATGCAATCGGATATCTCCGGATGAAATGAGAGTAAGAGTCCAATACTAAACTGTTTCATTATAAAAAAGTGTCATACAATAAATGAGGGGTGGCCGTTGCTAAGAGGCGCGTGTAATCTATGGAAAATCGATTCAACTATTCTAATTTAAGTGCTTTACAGATGCCCTCTACCCGTCCAGTATGGTGTCTCCCATAAGTTAGATAATGAACTATAGCCTTTCTAGGATTCTTGAATGGATCTAGATCTGCAACAACAACACATTTGGGCCACAAATAATGCCTTGTTCGAGGATTAAATGAAGCCTTCTTGAAGATGTGGAGAAACCTAACATAGGTGGGCCTTCGAGTCTGTTTGCTGGCATAGCAAAAAAGAATATCTGATAAGATGTCTGGAGGCAATAACAATTGGGTCGCCTCCATGAGCCTATCTGGACGCATAGGAGACCAGATCCCGACATTGAAATACCGCACTAGTATTCGAATAACATCTGCCGTGTCATCAAAGGAAGGCAGCTGTGTGGAGCGGGATTTGGCCGAGTCAAGGACCTCGTCCGAGCAGAGAGGACCGCGGAGTGATATGATTATGACCTGCAAATAAGAAGGCAAGACCATCAAATTAGAAATAGAGCACTGGAATGAGGAGAAAATATGGTAGGAGGAGTTCAATTGACACGAATTCGACCGGAGATCTCCGGGTGACCCTCCCAGACCAACGTTCGGTAGACGAAATGGTGAGGAGAATACTCAAAAGTGATCACAGATATTGGAAGGTGAAGCTTGGGGGCGAGACACTAACAATAACAAATAAAAAGAAGGACCTCAACAAATAATGTTACTGACAACAACATTTATCTTCAAAATTGAATGGTCGAAATCCCACAGACATCCTTGACGTAACATTTACAAAGCATAGAGTTTAAAATAACCAGTATAATTCATTGTTCTAAGGAGCCGAAATTATGCCCTTCACCACGGACCGGGCCTCTTTGGAATTTTTGTCTACTGGATCACTGGCAAACATCAATGGATGACGTCTAACAAAGTCGGGAACATCCTCATTCGACGCTAGCAGTCCGGAGAGCCATGGAAGAAAAATGGTGGACACCCAGGTATCTTTCGAATTCCCAGTCCATGATGGCGGATGAACTGCGCTGAATGTATCGTTAAGGACGTTCTTTAGTGGAGTATCGTCCACAAGCAAGACATCCTTGGGAGACCTGGGGCACGCCTTAGCGTTATAAATTGTCAGGTTCTTAAGGAAAATTGGCTTCGATGGATAGGATGGGAGCGTATATGATGTTTTTGTCAGGGTTGTCTATTGTGTCGTGACGGGGACAATTTCCGTCACAATGTCATGATGTCACGACATAATGACGTCATGACATCGTGATGGATCGTGACTTTACTGTGACGGACACTGTTTGACTTCAAAAAACTCAATATTTACATTTACCTCTCGAGAGACACGTCGGATAAAGTACGGAGTTTCTATGCCACATGTCCAGACATGTCATCATTTACGGTAAATTCATGTCCCAATAATTTTTACGACACGAAGGAGTATCTGCGCACGTTCGCGTCCCATCCGTGCCTGTCCGCGGCCCTATCTGCGCCTGTCCGCGCCCCATCTGCGTGTGTCCGCAGCCCCGTCCGCGCCCTATCCGCGGCCCATCCGCGGCCCATCCC